>CM035410.1:75645644-75755644 GCA_020310875.1 Ceratopteris richardii
GGTAGCAAAACATTTGAAAATCTTAGAATCCACCTACTTCATACGTTTATCTATGGATGCCTAGTTTGGGCATAGTAGAACATTAAATTAAGCAAGAATGGTTTAGTCCATCCCTATCATTCTTTCCATACTTTGCACTTGATTTATTGTTTCACACGCAAAGTTACATAATGTTGGATTGATTTGGGTAGGGATTAGCCCACGTATGGATTTTCCTCTTTTTAGATCCCATCAGGGCATAGAATCCCCTTTTGGTAAAGAGGTGAATCAAAGAAATGAAGTCTATGATCGATGAGACTTATCATGGGACATCGGGGAATTCTCCACATAGTATACCTCTACACAATTTCTAAGACAAAAATGTATAAAGAGGTGAATATTGTTGTACAAACAATACTCCAAGCAACAAATGACATGGGTTTTAAGAACCCTTTGATTTTATTAAGAAATCCTTGGCAAAGTGTCTCCAAGACTACGGGTTGAACCCTTGAGCTACTTGGATTTATTTAGTCCCAATCGAAGGCCTTTGATCCTTGGGATGGATATTTCCTAAGAGTATGGTATTTAACTCTTTGGGAGGCCTCTCAAGCCTTTGGGCTTGCATATACAAGCTTTGAAGGAATTCTTGAAGAATCCATGTGAGACCCATGTGACTATCACTTCCAAGGTTAGAAGGCTTTGGATTAGAATCCATGTGGAGGGGACACTTGGCAAGCTCTCCTCTCATTTTCCCTCTTGTTTGAGAGGTATATACATGGCTAGAGTTGACACGTGCATCTCTCAGCCCTTTGGGCTTAAAATTTATGCTCTTGAGGAGCTAAACTATCCTTTGGGATAGGTATTTAAATCATCTTTACTTGTTTCATTATGGTACCATAACAACCATCCAAATCAGTTCTTGTATATGAAGTATATTATGACTTTCTCGCCATCAAATTTAGTGATAATGAAACATGAACATCTTTATTGCCCTTGTTGCATCTTGTATGATGTGATCATCTCAACCACATGGCTGAATTCTAGTTGAGCTAGAGATAAAAAAACCTAATTATTGCAGCTAAGCACATTCAATGTGACAATCAAATCAAGCCTTCATTGCTTCTCCCCAAACTCTGTTAACATAAATTGAATTTTGTATTGGTGTCCATGGAGTACTTTCTAGAATAGAAAGAAGTGTTTCCTTCCCTCATGGGATGTTCAATATTCCTTAACCAATGGCCACATGGATATGACATGGACCCTAAAGGTAACTTAGGAGGGTGATAAATCGAGGATTTTTTGTGAATTTTGGTTGTATCAAAAATCAATCAATATTTCTTTTGACAACCATATCCTCTACTTAAGATGTGGTAGCTTATTGTATATTGCATTTCTCGTCATGCACCACTCTACTTGAAGCCATTTTTTTGTACTTTTCAAGTGTTAGTTTCATGACAATAACTCAAGATGTTGAGAAAATGGAAAATAAAATAGTGAGTGTGAATTGTGAATGCATGAATCCCCATGCAAACATGATGAAAACACATATCGCACCAAAATATTAAAGCATAGCATGAAAATCGGGCTTGAGGTGATTTGTTCGATCCGTCCATTTATTCCAGACTAAACAAGTAACTGTTTGTGCTTGAAACCAACTTACAAACAAATAATCACTAAAATGTATTCACCAAAACTCAAACAAAGCTTTGTTATATACAAGATCTATTACATACGTGCATTGGCACTATGGTAAACTTTATGATTTTTCAAATCAAGTTATATATGATTTCTTATTTTATGTGTATCTCTATTTTTAACATTTGTTTTTTCCTTTTTTTGGATAATTGCAAATGCATGCATAGCTTAGAAAAGATATATTCCTTATGCACGACCATGTAATGTAGCTCTATATATGCGTATATAAGGTGCATGGTTACTCATATTGCAAGTAGGATCAGGCATTGATGATGCATTAACGGGCTTCTAAGGATAAGCCTTGTGTTTCTCCCTAGTCTGTCAACAATCTGTATGTGCCATATGGTATTGAAGCATGAGATATTGTGTGGGTGTTGTGTTGCAAACTTGTGATGTTCCTCCTACTTCTTGGTTTCATCATGAATTTCTATGTAGGTCTCCAAGTGAATTGAGAGTAGAGAGTGGTTAGTATGACTTCTATTTTTCTTGTTTTCTCCACACTTTCCTTGGAATCGGCATTTCTTGTGTACTTGTTGGTTGAATTCGTGATGTGGCTAATAGTTGTGTAGGTATCGAAATCCTAGCTCTATTGCTCTATGCTTCTAGGAGCTTCTTTGGTACCCAAATTTATCAAACATTATGTTGTGCTTTTCTTGGATTCTAGATCTTCTTGTTTCTCCTCATTGGGTTTTTGCAATACTCTTTTGGTTTCACCTTGTGGGATTTAATTGTTTCTATCTTCAAAGTGCGAGAGTAGAATCTCACCTTTAACACCTTGATTTGTTTGTTATTTGGTCTTCTATTAGGTTGATGAACATTGTTCGTGCGATATGATGACCTTGCACTAGTTACTTGTTTCTCTTCTAGTAATGAGTCCACTTCTAATACAGAGGTAGCTCTGCAGCTTATGTTTGATCCCGAGCTTGCATCTTCGTTTTTAGTGGATAAGTTTAACAATAATGCATCTTGCCAAGGAATCATGAAGCTTTGAAATCATCTTCATTTTAGAAGAGCTTGAGAGTTTTTTTAGTTGCATGCCACATACCTAAGGTATGTTAGGAGAGGTAATACTTCCTAATGAAAAGGAACCTACATGAAATAGAAATTTTTTTTCTTATTTCATAAGTTAACTGATTTCTTTGAAAATGTAAAAGCCTCCAAATATTGGATATTGATTGAACCATGAGCTTTCCCAAAAACAAGAAGAAGATCATGGATATGGTAGGATAAAAGAATGTAGATGCTCTATCAAATTAAAGTGAAAAACTATCATATGATGATACCTTAGAAATCTTTGAAGTATATCTTTTTTAAAAAGAACACAACCATAAAATTAAGAAAAATAATGTAACAGCTCATTAGGGGAAAAAATGAATCCTACATAGGCCTTGTAAGGATCCCTAATTTTTAGGGATTAAGCTTAATTCTGTTCTTGTTTAAGGGGACAAAGTGCATTTAATAGGGCACTTTTTAGTAGGCTAGAGTAGGCTTTCTTTTAGGCTTTACTAGGCCTCTCTCTTTCTTCTTCTAGAGAGAGAGCAAGAGAATCTACTTTCCACATCATCAAAACTCGTGCATGTATTTGAATAAAAAAATGATTTTTTTTTTGTTTCATTTTTAGTGTATATTAACTCAAACGTGCCTATTTTTTAATATATATGTCAGAAGTCACTTTTTGGGCCCATTTTTTTAAGTTTCTATTAGAAAAAGTATAATTTTCAAACTCCCTCCAAAAGTAAGTGCGAGATCATCAAATCCCTGACTATGCTTCCCCCAAAAAATGACTTTTTTCAAATTTCATCATTTTCAGCCATACAGAGTGGAGAAATAATACACTATAACCCATACACATACAAGAAAACAAATTTTCTAAGCAAAATATATGCTTTAGAGTCCCTTCCAACGAGTTTTCCATCCTTGTTTTTTATATTGCTCATCATTAGCAAAGATGGTATTGACATGTATCACAAACATCACAGTAGAACGTCCTCATGCTCCTGCATCAACAAGTATCCATGTTCATGTGCCTAGAGAGTTTGCTCCAAATACACGATGCAACAATGATGTGAATTCTCAAAATGAACGTCATGCAGCTGGAGAAAAAAGTATTGATCTTTGGACTCATGGTTCACTATATTCACTTGATCTAATATCTTCTTACCATACAACATTCCATGACCTCTCAACTTTACTTCACTTCATTGGTGCAGGTGAAGCTAAACTATTAGGTTATTGCAAGCGATTATCTACACATTCACATGCTACTGCTACGTACTGGTTCTAACAATATCAACTCCATCATATGAGGGTGGTCACTTTAGAAAGAAGAATCATATCTTTACAAAAACAACTTGCAGATTTGGAACAGAATATAGAAGCAAAACAAAGCACAATTTCAAAGTTAACTGCCAAACTCCAGCAGCTGAAACATACTCCACTTGGTATGAGACATAGGAAAAGAGCATTGTCATCCTTTGAAGCTCTTTCAGTAGGTAGCGGAGCACGCAAATGACGTATATATGCAATAAGGTGAGTGTTTGTTTTACTTTTATATGTTTTAATGAATATTTGTAATGGAATATTTCATTGTGTAGGTCATTTATTCAAGACATAACTGCTTCATCAACAACATAAGACCAATTCAAGCTGATGAATAGTTGTATAAACACCAAAGAAATCACTTCTGCTTCAGACTCGTCCATAGGAAAGTGTATTAGAGTTATTGTTGAAGCTAAGTTTTCAAAGAAGTTAAAAAACCTTATCAAAGTGCAAGATGTGCAGGCAATATGTGACGAAGCGGGCATCAGTAGAAATGGGTATACTGCAATGTACACCCTTCTGAGGCAAGCCTAACAAGCACAAGGTATTTCTCAAAGTATATTTCCATGCCCATATAAATTTTCTATTATAAACAAAATTCAAATGTGGATGTGACTCGTACTATTGGACAATATTTATTCATAGAAGACACTATGTATGCCTCTGTTTATCATCCAAATATTCCCAAGAAGCAATCAAAAATCCTATCTACACAAGGATTTACTTACACTAAGTTCAACAATATATTTGTGGATCTTCAGAAGCTTTAACAAGCAATGGTTCACTTTTATAGTTTAACAATCAAAGGTAACCCTACTACATTTTATTTGGTGTTGAAGTTTTATTGCATTCAAGTATCATATTAAGATAATGTTTCCTCTTTTGTGCAGACTGTAATGTTAAGTTAAAGTTCATACTAAAGCTTGATGAGTGTCAAATCATAAAGGGTCGGGGACTAGAAAGGTTGAGTGTGATGCCAATGACTGAAGTTATGGACCATGCAATGAGTGATGAAACTTTAGGATTCACTTCCCATTTGACTTACAGTGTGCAATCAAAGAGAGATATCTAGTGGTTAGGTGCTATAGAAGTTTCCAAAGAAACAAACAATGTTATTTCGTGGATTTTTAGTAGGACTTCATGGCTTACGGAAGTAATCTCTTCTGAAATACATGGGCAAAAGCTTTCTGTAGATGATGTAGGTGATTTTGAGGTGGAATGGCATTTGGGTGGAGACCTTGAGAGTATAAAATGCATGTTAGCTTGTAAATAAGGAGTATTTTCTCTCTATCCTTGCCCATATTGTACACAAGGTTACAAAGGATCTAAAATACAGTCTAAACCAGCAAGGGAGAGTTGATGACTCTGAAGAAATTGATGAAAGAGACTCATCGAATTGTAGGGAATGGGAGATATCACTTTTGAGGTATTCAATGTTACAGGAACCAACTCGTGATACAATAAGCAATGATTGGAATCCCATTATTCCATTTCCATTAGTTAATGTTCACTTTTGTACTTTGCATGCATTCATGAGGATCTTTGATAGGCTTTTGAAGCTTCATGTTGAATATGAATTTGCAATGAAACCACTAGAGAGGTCTACAATAGCAATCCAAAAAATAGAAGATCTTTTGAATTCTATAGGTTGTCATGGTGGGCATGTATCTTTAGTTGTTAAGAAGTATGGTGAGTCTCAAGAAATTTTAAAACAATTTTTAATGACTCCGAAGAAGGCAAGACGTTTCTTTAAAAGAGATGTGAATAGTCAAGATGATGGAAAATCGGAGTTTTGGAAGGACCTCTGTTCAATTACGACAGACAATGATAGTCAAGTTGATCTCATTAACAAGCGAAAGAAGGTTTGGTCATTGTTAGATCAATTGTTACATTTGATGTGTTTAGCTTCCACTAATGCTTAACAATGAGAATTATTCCAAGTGACTTTGAAGGAGTTTACATAGTCATTCATCTTATCTTGGGGAGAAAGCAACATTACACATTACATAGTAAGTTTTTCTTACATATTTTTATTTGGTCTTAAACACCATGTGTATATCTTATTGACCAAAGCATAACATATTCTTTTTGCACATGGAGCATATTTTATGAATGGATATGGGTCACTGGACATTTTTAGTACACAAGGAACGGAGAAGTCGCATTACAAAGCTAGAGGTGTTTACTTTAAAAACACTCATCATGGAGGTGGTCTACTCCAATCAAGCTATTTAGAAGAAATGTTCAACTGGTTTTTTCGTGCGACATTCACTAGAAAATATCTAATGGAACGAGCATGTGAGTCACAAATAGCAAAGATTACACGAAAGCTACAACATGATATTGCAAGAGAAAAGTGGAGGTCATCATCAAGACCGCTACATCATGCCCAATGGCATGCACAAAGAGTCCGCGAGGGTTCCGCTTGGAAATAGTTTCCAAACTCTTAAAATGCATTATTCTTTTCAAGGCTTTTATAGCTCCTTTCACTTCAAATAAGATTTTAATTTTGTTGTTTATATAATTTTAATGTCTTAAAAATAATTTTTATCCATTTAAATGTGAAGAGGACAATTCTTAAGTGAAAGGCTATAAATAAAGGTGTCCTTCCTCATTTACCACTTTACAACCTATGAGAATGGCATGCACAAAGCAGACTACTAGAAAGGATCATGTCGTCTATCCTATCCATGTGCAAGATACTTAGCGCCCAACGTGGATGATACCCCACAAGAAGCATCAAACCACAAGCCACTCTTCTAAAAGAAACTGGGGTGCAGGGACACACTCTCGTAACATTCCATCGGGGGGAGGGGGGGGGGATGAAGCTTCACAAGAGAGAGATGTAGCACAAGAAATAAATTATTCCCCTCCCACATCTAATGATGAGCCCCCAGTGAGGACACCACTCAAGGCAAGGCCCAAACAACAAGGACGGATGCAAGTTGTGATGGAGAGAACATCAAATTTAAAGAGTTCCTCGGATGAAGAAAGTATATATGAGCCACCATGGAACAATGATCATATCCCCATGAATCATCGAGTAACACAAGGAGACAAGACACTCCCCGCAGGACAAGGACAAAGACCAACCAATGAAGAAAGAGAGCAAGGTCGGGCAGAGGAAGTAAATGATGAAGCAAGACCATCTAGGCGTGCTCCAAGAAGAAAGAAGAACTATCAATTGCATCATAGACCACAATGACCACAACCCAACATCCCCCCAAATTCAAGAGCACCACAAAGACACAAAAAAGCAAACCAGAGTCTTTGCAAAGATTCGACACTATCAAAAGTCTCTGGAGCTTCTTATTCCACAAAGGTCATTTGCAAGAGTTGTGAAGGAAGAGATCCAACACTATTGTGCTAGACCTCGTATCCAAGGGATAGCTATTGAAGCCCTCCAAGAATCTACAGAGGTGTATCTTATTTCACATGGCATGCACATTGAGGATCAATTTAGTCCAAGAGGACTCTCTATTGCTCCAAGCCTTGATAAGCCATTTCCCCGCTAGCTTGTCAGCCAACCCAACGATATTTAAAATTCCCAAGCCCCCTGAGTCTTTAGGGCTAATGCAAGTTTCCCATTTGATTTTGGGAATCCCCCTTGTGTTGAGGTCCCCAGCCCAAAGGAAGTTTCTGCAGATTCTTTCCACTTTGGCCAAGTGTTTCTCCTTAGCTCTCGAACATGAGATAAAATAAAATAATTGTAGAAAGCATAAATGTGTTAACAACCATAGCACGCCCTACCAAGTTGACTTGCATACCTTTCCAATCATTCAGCTTGCTATCCTGCTTCGATAGCACCCAGCTCTAGTGTTGGTCCATTGAGATGTCAAATCCCATCGGAATGCCAAGGAGACGAAAGACTTGACCACTAGGGATAGCTTGACACCCCTGATCCACCAACAATCGGAAAGTAGGTCTGTTGATTGCTCTAAAAGCAATTTTAGCATGGTTGATTTTTGAACCTGACGCCACACAAAAGGTGTCGAGGCACCACCAAAACACCTCAATGTTGTTTATATAATCATGCACAAAGGCATTCATGTCATCAGCAAAAAGTCTCACAATCATTTGGCCGTGGTTTAGAGGTAGCGAAAGACCCTTGAGGTTGCCAGCGTCCATGTGATGCTTTAATAGGCGACTGAGTCCATTCGAGGTGATCGCGAAGAGTAATGGAGCCTGAGGGCTACCTTGCCTAATTGATTTTCTTAAACGAATGGGCTGAGAGCTTACCGTTGATATTTATTCTAATTAAAGCGTTTCCAAGAAGAGTGGAAACCATCTTCGTGAACTTTTGGCTGCACCGCAGGTCTTTCAATGACTGAAGAATAAAGTCCCACTCCAATCTATCATACGCTTTGTCGATGTCGATCTTAATGAAAACCAGATCTTGAGCAGACTCCTCAGCAAAAGCAAGACCTTCCCAAATATCGACAATTGCTTCAAGTATAGATCTACCTTTGATAAAACCTTTCTGGTGCTCATAGAGCCACGAATTTAAATGACAAGAGATTTTATTGGCGATAACTTTTGCAATTATCTTGTATCCTATTTGGAGCATGGTAATCAGACACCAATTTTCAATTTTATTCTTATCTCCCCTTCTGTGGATTAACTTGATGACACCATTAGTAAGACACTCAGGGAGGGCACCAAAGGAGAGAGCCTCTTGCCACACAAGACGCGGTGGGGTGGCCACCTCATGTTTGAAGGACTTGAAAAACTCATTAGTGAGGCCATCCGGACCCGGGCTTTTCCCATTGGGAAGGGCAAAAATAACCTCGATAATTTCATTCTTGAAAATGTTAGCATCCAGTAGAGCAATCAAGTTCTGTGGGATTCTAGATTGAGCAACCCTTGAGATGGTTGCCATGGAGTCACACCTGTGGGGGGAAGGAGGAGTTGAGACCCCGAGAAGATTGTTCCATGTGTTGGAAAATCGAAGGAATACCCCACTGAAGGATGGTGTTCTGATCGATGTAACATCTATCAAGTCTTGCTTTCCTTAAAGAGTCCCCCAATTGGAGATTTGACCAAGAGAACCCCTTCATGTCTTTCACCTCGACCAGGTCGAGATGGAGCTTAATTTTATCCCATATCTCTTTCTCCTGACCGTCAATAATTTTTTCTATGTTATTCCATCTGTCCTCAGGAAACTTAACCATGTTGAAGTCCCCACAAATTAGAACATTATGTGAAAGGGAGTCGAGGGAAGCCCAAGTATCCATTCTATCTGCTTCTCCATTAGGACCACAAATTGAGACCACAATGAACTGGAAAGGGAACCCAATAGAGGCAACAATCCAATGATGATTCCAACCTTCAAGAGTGGAGGTCACATTGCCAAACAAGGAGTGACTTATACCGATAGCAGCACCCCCTGTCCCCCTAGGGTGAGAAGTGGAGAACCAAAGGTGGTTCGGATAAATGCATTAAAGCCGTTTCTGGAGATCCTCTCCGTCGATCTTAATCTCTTGTAAGCAAATAAAGTCAGGGTTGAGGCTCTTGTCTTTGAACCACTGGCCAAGAGTCGCCGCTCTTGACGGGTCAAACAAACCCCTGATGTTTAGTGATGTGAATTTCATTATTGATGGTTGCCCTCTTTGAGGGGAGGGACCCGATCTTTTTTCTTCTTGCGGTCTTCTTTTTTCCTCTCAACTTCTTGACTTAGGATCCTACTCTTGAGGAGGCTCTTCCGAGGCATGCTTGAAGGTTGTTTTCCTTTAAGTTTTGACTTTTGTTGCGGTAATCTTGGAAAGCATACCGGAAGGGTAGGACCAAGAAAGGAGCTTTTGCTGTCTGGGTTGTCTTCATTGCTAGTAGTGAAGCCTTCCTCTTTACTTGTGGTCTAACCTTCTTGCTTGTCTTCTTTGCTCGTAGAGCACCCAAGGGTATTATCATTGGGGTCTTCTTCATAGTGGTTCTCCCCTGGGAAGTCGACCTCATTAATCTCCTTTTCTAGGTTACAGTACATGTTATTCAAAGGGGCAATTGTCGTAGTGTTCCTTGCTATTGACCTTCGAGGGCTTACTTTCCTCCTGTGCCTTACTTCAGTGAATCCTTCTGAATCTGTCTCAGCAACACGAGTTCCCTCATCTTCCTCCATCGGGGGGGGGGGAGGGGGGGGGGATGACCCCGACTATCATCTTGGGGGAAAGGATCCGGGGTCCCATCTGGTTTAAGCTTGTTTTTATTGGTACTTTTCTTCAGGGGGTAGTCTTTGATCCTATGACCTTGATGCCCGCACCGGAAGCACGCGTTTGGAAAATTCTTGTAAGTAACCTCTTGTGACGAGGTCTTACCATCTCCACAGTTTATGGAGATTTTCAAGGGAAGGGCCTAGTTCAGGTCTGTTTCAATGCAGATCTGTGGATGCCATCTTGCATTGAAAGAATGTTGAGTACCATCGTAGATTAAACCCCCAACATCCTCTCTTGAGGCCATTGGGAAGCTCCACCCAAAGCTTAAATACTAGTACTTGTTGTTACTGGGTTTATGGAAGGTAAAACTTATGATTACCTATTTTTAAATGGATTCTTAAACATAAAATTCAAAACCATTTGTGGATTCTTATACTAAAGCAATATAGAGATAACTGCAAAATCATATGAGTACCGATTAAAATCTTCAATGAATAAGGAATCTAATAAAAAGAATCAATTCAAGTAACTTGTAATTATATTGGTTTTCTTTTTCAAAACATTGAAAAAAAAGGATTCATGTTGATTCCATCAAAAGAGTTTTTTAGATTCAAGTCAAAGTATAGGTGAAGAACTAGATCATGGAATGATCTTGTGATAGAAGCACATCAAGCTACTCTTTAGTGAGAGCGAAGAAATCGTTAGTGCATTCTTTAGTGAGAGCATTCTTAAAATGTTGTAGGGAAAAGGTAGAGTATACTGTTCTGATTTGGGAAAGGGAACATGTACTATTGTTACTTTTTCTCGATTTATGATTTTTTTTATTTCCATCTTTAGAGAGAAATAAAAGGAGCGCGTGCGTGTTATGAAAACCTTTTTTGTGGGGTTCTTTACGATATCAATAGACTGAAGCTGTTTTGATACCATCAATTACATCAAGACTGAAGCTCTCATCTGCAAGTGGTCTTCTAAAATTCCGGTACGAAATGAACGTCATGCTCTTTCCCTTCTCTACGTATGCGTATGAACATTTCTCTTACTTTTTCTTAAATGTTTTTGGATTTACGGAAAATTCAAAAAAAAAGGAAGTTTCTTAATATTTTGTTTGTTTCAGAAATCTTTGCATAAACTTCGTAAGAATGAAAAGAAAGTGAAAGTGCTACCTTTACACTCCAACTCCTCCAGCCCACGACACCAAGTGAAATCCAACTCACATAGCGATGGCGCGTCCAAAGAAACCCTCTTCAACGTTGAGCAGCCTCTTATGGAAAGCTTTGGTAGCCATGTCTTCAATAAATATACACAGAGTTTAGTGAGTCATGTTATTGGCAAGCGTAAGAGGAGAAATGCAAAGTTATAACTCCCCTCACGTAGCGATGGAGCGTCCAGAGAAAACCTCTTCAACGTTGAGCAGCGTGTTATGGCAAGCTTTTCTAACTTTGGTAGCGATCCCTGCAATAAAAATACAGAGTCTAGTGCGACATGTTATTGGCAAGCGCAAGAGAAGAAATGCAAAGTTATAACTCCCCTCACATTCAGATCCAAAGTCTTAAGGCTAGTAGCGCCCCAAAAACGCAATTGTCAGAGGGCTGTGGGGAAGGAAAGCGCGGTAAGAGATGAGCATTCGATGAGTTCGATGCGTTGCAAGGAGGAAAGGCTTGTGTCACATGCAATTGAGTTGACGTTAGCTCGTGCGAACATTACATAGTTTTTGGTTCTTCCATTTTTACAATATTATAAGTGAATAAACTCTCATTTAAACTAAGAAGGCTTAAAAATCACCATATTTGGAGTGGCATTAGATTCATCAGCCTGAAGCAAGAAAAAAAAAAAACTGGGAAAAGATGATAGACATCCTTTCCGCTCATTTATTCTTCCGAAGTACAGCAAAATAGAGCATGTGTTTTAAATCATACTTAAAATATAGAATGAATTTTGCTTTGAGAGCTATATAAAACAAAAAATCATGTTACAACTTTATGATTGTTTTTTGTATGTTGTTGATTATGCACTAGTCCATATTCGAAAAAAAACCAAAAAACATGTAGAGAAGCATTGATTGTCTTATTTTCACAGATATATCTTGATGAATTCAAAGTTACCCAAACGTACGAACTCTATATAAAGAGAACAAGCATAAACATAAAGAGAAAGGAACAACCAAAGCAAGGAACAAAAAAAATATATAAAATCAATATATGCCATGATAAAGCCAATACAAGATGAACAAGAATAAAATATAATAAATATATTTTAGATAATAAATACATATATAATTAAATGATTTTTCTAGTAAAAATAAAAAAATATAAAAATAAACAAATAAATAAGTAAATGAATAGATAAAAAATATTCCTAAATAATATAGAGTTTATTTTTATATATTTTTAAATTCTAGATATCCTAGGTATTAAGATCCTTGTTTGGGTGCTTAGGCATCATAAAAAAGTCATGAAAACAAGACATGTTTACATCTATACAATGTACATATCAAATATATATATATAGGTCATCAATTTATCTTGTCATGTACATACATACATATATACATAGTAATTGTGGACCATTTTTGGCTTATTGGGAAGGGGTTTATTTTTTTTTATTGCAACAAGTTGCAAACACATACGCAACATGGAGTTGCCTTGTGAAAGTTATGAATGTTCAGAATGTCTTGCATATGCAACACTTATATATATATATATATATATATATATATATATATATATATATATATATATATATATATATATATATATATATATATATATATATATATATATAATCAAATAAAAAGGAAATGTTAAATTAAAAAGCTAAAAAAATAATACAAACAAAAAGATTAAAATAAAACCATAAATAAAGAGTGAAAGAGCCCCCAAGTAATCATCAGAAATATCCCCTCTATTGAATTTACTGATGCTCAAGTTGAATAAATGAAAAAAAGAAGAACCATAAATGAGCTTGTTATGAAGTAATAAATACCTTACCGTCTTTAACATTTTCATTTTACATAGGTATTCTACCCCACACATTCCCCAAAACGAATATGAGTGAGAAGACATCTACTCAAACTACGTTAAAAATCAAAGGTGCAAATATTACTTGATTTTTAAGGATGCCCTTTTTATTTTATTTTTACATGAGATATATTAATTTTTTGTGATTTGAAAGATAAGTTCCCAAAAAATGTTAATAAAAATAAAAGTCATTAATTATATCTACTGAATAAAGCATGAAAGCATTCGACTCTTTCATATGATAAGCTTAAGGCAACTGCATGCAAGGAATGTTGCTGATTTGAAAAGAGAGGTTTTATACGCTTGGCCTTTATGCAAGATATGAAGATTTGACATAAAGGTATTTAAGTAAACTTTGAATATTCAAGCGCATAAATCAAAGGTTAGATGTACATGTCCATGGAATTAAGGCCTCACTATACTTTCATAAATGAGTGTATCAAGAATATCCGTAAAGATATGGCTAAGGATGTTTAAACATCAGACGGATCTCATGTTCAAGTCTTAAGACAATTAAAAAAACTAGAAATGCTTCATGTGTATATATTACTAATGTCAAGAGGAAAGAGAGAGATAGTACAGTTCCTCCACACTCAAAAACTCTTGAAGAACAAGAGTGAAGAGCAAAAGAATCGAAGCAACATTAAACGGCTTCTTACTCTACAAAATATTATATACAAGAATGACTTATTATGCAACATAATAGATGTTAAAATATATTAAAAAAGTACATAAGATAAATCCCAATATATACAAATGAGTTAGCTAGCATGGTAAGTATGTCATCACTCTTAGTAGCTAAGGTATGTTGATGAACTTTAATAAATTTATATTTTGAGCATGTCTACATAGATAGTAGAGTAAATATTTTCAGAACCACCACACATGCTGGAGACATAAAGAAAGAAATGAACTACAAAATTTAATCGTCATATGTTGAGCACGTTTTCTTAAAGCTCATCCTTAGGCTCAAGACAATCTCTTGTACTCCCAATACTGGCAAGATTCTCTTTAGATTCTCTCCTCCAAGTGTTTTGGAATAAATGTCTTCACTTTCTTCATCTATCTTCACATGAAGAATATCAGCATCACTTCATAAGATCTTATACTTGATAAAATACTGATTCATCTCTCATTCTTTTAATCTTTGCATGAAGCAAATTCTTCCATTTTGATTCTATGCTATTAAGTTTCCATAGTGTACTAGAAATGCCTTCTAGACCTTAACCCCACCTTTATAGCTAATATCTTAAGCCATGAAACAACATAAGTTGCTATTGAAACACCTTTATACTCAAGCTTTGTACTAGACATAAAAAAAGTAGGTTGTTTCTTAGTCCTCCATGTGAACGTAGAAATTCCCTCATAGAACGTACAATCCTTCATAGACCTTCGATATAATACACCACTAGCCCAATCTAAATTGGTATACATTGGGCTTGTATGGAAGATAAAAAATCAACATGAACATTGCAATTATACAATTAGAAATTGAAAAGGTACTATCAAACATGCTTCTATATCATTAGGGCAAAAAATGGTCCAAAAGGGGTCATTTGCTAATGACAAATTAAAGAAATCCACAAATAGTCTTTCCACATGTATAAAAATATAACAGTCTCATATCTTTTGATCCTCCAAAGAAAGGCTTCTTTTTAGTAGATATGCTCTAAAATCACCCTAAGGCAATGGAATTTCTTGTATTCAATGTACAATTTCCTGTTTTCATACAAAAATGAATATTTTTCACACCACACAATGCGAATCTTTAAATTTTCATTGGAGAAAAGATTTATGAAGATATGAAATATTTATGGGTTCAAAAAATTCCATGATGTTATGGTCACACTTGATACATCAAATTAAAAGTTTCTGAGTCTTGGTTTTTGACGTGTACAAAATTTTTCATCTATGAATACTCGTGAAGTTTGTGAGTTTCAGTTTCCCACTTTGAGCATTCTCTATTATTTCTTTTAGTGTCCGAATGGCTTCTACCAGTTTCCCACTTTGAGCATTCTCTATTATTTCTTTTAGTGTCCGAATGGCTTCTACTTCTCCTTATCATTCCAATCATGTAACCTCATGTTTAGACTGACTGAGCTGAAAGAGATGACATAGAAAGCCATTGGAAAGGTCATATTCTCAATTTCAAATTCAGAGGAGATGGCTAGCTTGCAAGAGTTGAACATGTGAACAATGCTAAGAAATTGGTGATAAACAATCATTTGCATTTCCCTTCGTACCGTAAGTGAAGTTTAACAATGCTCTTCAGTCATTTTCATTTGTTTTTGTTTTACAAAATATTTATTCTCGTATTGCAGATATTTTTTCTTTCAATGTTCAACAGAGCCAACATGTTGAATGTTTAATAAAAACATTGAAAGTTCTTCATAAGGACTATGCAAAAAAGTCTATTACATTTTTCAATAACATGCAATTCTTTATCTATTTTGAATAATATCAAGTACCATCAGGGAGGAATGATGTTTTTGATAGGGAATGGGATAGCAAATATGTTCAAAAATTAGGTGGCATCATATAATTTAAAGTTAGACCAAAATCTCTTTCAATCTCATATCACATATCTTGACAATCTCTAGTGTTAGGATATGACTATAGAAGGTGGAAAAAAAAAGCTTGGAGTTTGGATACCCTTGTATAAAGATGGATAATGAAGGATAAAGATAAAGATGTAGAAAATATCCATCTAAGTGATTATCAAGATATCTATAGGATTTAAGTGTAGGAATATTACAAAAATGCAAAAGAAATTGGAGGAGATACAAGACACGACCAATTGAAGTGATAAAGGCCATCAGAGGTTCTCCGACTACCCTTATTGCTTGAATGGGTCATGTCTTTTTTTTTATTCTTTATGGATCGCATATGAAAAGGGACGACCAATTCAAGAGAATAGGGCCATCCAAAGACCTACAATGGCTCTCATCGCTTGAATTGGTTGTGTGGTTTTTCTTTACAAAATTATTTTTTATAGAGGATAGATACTACATACGTCATAATAACAAATCATGCATCATTACAAGACATGACAAACTCAAACAATTAGGTCCATTGAAAATTCCATCATTTCTCTCTTTGCTTCAATCAATCGTGCCTTTTTCCTATTCAAAATATTAGTTAAACAAGCAAAAGGCTACAATTCAAAGATAAACAAATTAAGTCAAGCGACTAAGGCAATCGGAGCTTCTCGGATCATCCTAATCGCTTGAATCGGTCGTGTATTACAAACTATCAAAACATGCTTCAAAACATGAATTTTGCATTAAGCTCTGGCTGATGAGCAATAGCAGTTTCCATGTGAATTCATCTTATGCATACTCGCCTAGAGAGGATGGTGTGACAAAATAGAAAATGACATGACCGATACAAGCAATATGGGCCATCCAAAATTCTCTGTTTGCATGTATCGCTTGTATCGATCATATCATAAAACCTTCTCTACTCTCCTCACATTTAAATTTTCAACAAGAATAAAGCAAAAACACAAAATGGACATTTTGATGATGCTTGAACCATGCAATGAAGTCACTTTTATTTAACTCTCAACAAGATCAATTCAAAATTATATTACTCAAGGCATATAAATATAGTTATAATGACCATCTTCCAAATGAAGACTGTCATAATCACATACAATTTCTACATAAATAAATCTTCCGACATATGTTGGTTACACATTAGATTACAATCTTACATTCAAAAAATATAATGTTTCACCCTTCTTTTCTATCCTTTTTGGAGTCCTGACCTCTGTGCTATTGTTGGGATAGATGAATGGACACTCCAAGAAATGAATAGGTACTGCTAAATCATGCTTTGTACCAGCCCCTAGTAGCTTCAGAGTTGAGTAGTAGGCCCTCTTAGCTTTCCAATGAAACTAAATAAGTCCCTATGTACTTTGGAAATGATGTGAGAAAATATTGAGCCAAAACAGACTACTTCCAAGTTGAAGGATTAATGAAAACCTTCTATTTTTGTTCACACACCTGCTGCTATTTATGCTCAATGTTACCAGTATAGTAGGAATTCGAAAAATACCTTATAGATGTATCTTATTAGCTTAGTAAGCTAACGATTCCAAGTGGAATCCCTTAAAATGATGCACTATATACATAGCAATCAATTTAGCAATTGAATCATTACCCTCGATTTTTTAGGACCTCTGCAAAGTTTGATCAGTGAGTGCTTCGATGCACTTTTCTCCAAATTGGCTGAATGGATTTTGTTCAGACTTTGTGAGCATGTAGAATACTTCGAGCTGATTCCAACAAGATATAGAAAATTAAAAATGGTGTAGGAATGACTGAGACATGAGCAGCACAAGTTGATAGTTATGAATAACTATAACAGAGAGATCATAGATAAGTAATGTAGATCTATTGTATTAATGAACAGTATTGTACATGATCATAGTCTTGAGAATCATAGCCTAATGATGGTGAGTAGTGTAGGTTACAATGTAGTCCTCACTCTCTTACAATATGGCAAATGGAGGACTCGGGAATGGAGTCACTTTAACCGCGACTTTTTACAAGTCACTTATATAAGTGCTACATTCAAATTTGAATTTGAATTCAACTTTTGGCTCTCTCTAAAAGTAGTCCTTCAATCTAGGAAATATTCCCTCAATGAAGTCATTACTTTTCTATCTAACAATTCCACGAGTTTTTGGTAGGTGATTACACATATTCTCTTACGTCAAGAAATGACTTTTACAAATGGTAAAGATAAAAAATCTTCCTAGCAATGGTTTCCATGGAGCTTCATATGTTTATGAATTTCAAGCCAAATGTGTGGGCTTGGACTTTGCACCAACAGCTCCCCCTCGGGCCAAACATTTTGGCTTGTTCTTCATCTTCAATCTTCATGGATGTCCTACAATCCAATCATTGACTTAAACCTGCAAATTTTTGTACCATCTAATGCTTTAGTCAATAAATCTACACATTGCATATTTGTTGACACATATACCAACTGAATTTCCTTGCTCAATAGCTTCTCTCTCAGATAATGATAGTGGACCTCTATATGCTTGGTCCTAGCATGATAAATAGGATTAGCTGCAAGATGTAGTGAGCTGGTATTATCTCCAAGAATCATTGCAAATGTAGTATGCAAACCTAAATCTGTATACAATAAACTGATCCATATGGCCTCTTGAGTAGCATTGGCCAATCCTCCATACTCTGCCTCTGTAGAAGATAAAGCAAGAGTAGGTTGCTTCTTTGAAGACCATGATATAGGATTGTTACCTGCAAAAGATGGGTATCCTGAGGTACTACTTCTATCATCTTTGCAACCTGCCCAAGCTGCATCTAAGTATATCTTGATGTCCAAGTCTGAGGTATAAGGGAAGTACAATCCCTGATTTTGAGTGCCCTTAAGGTACTTCAAAATCCTTTTAGCAACTTCCAAATGAGGTTCCCTAGGTTTGTGCATAAATTGACTTAGAACATTTACTCCATAAGAAATATCAATCCTTGTCAATGTAGCATAGTTCAAGCTTCCCACTATGCTTTGGTAACCTGCAATGTTCTCAAGCAAATCACCTTCATGAGCACTTAGCTTTTGGTTTACCTCCATTGGAGTACTTACAACTTTGGCATCCTGCAAATGAAACTTCTTTAACATGTCCTGTATATACTTTCTCTAAGTAATATAAATTCCAGAGTTAGTATAGACTAACTCAAGTCCTAGAAAATATTTTAGTGATCCAACATCACTAATTTTGAACTCCTGCATCATCTGATTCTTAATCTGTTTGATGTCATTAGCATCATTACCTATGAGTATGATATCATCAACATGTACACATAGATATTTTACTTTTGAATTATTACTTTTGACAAACAGAGATGTATCTGCTTTGCTCATGATAAATCCTTGATCATGAAGGTAAGTACCCTATGGTTTCATGCCCTAGATGCCTGGTTCAATCCATAAAGAGCATTGTTCAATTTACATACATATGTTACCTTGTTTGGGTCCTCATTGCTAGGAGGTTGAGACACGTATACTTCCTCTGAAATCGAGCCATTTAGAAATGCATTTTCTACATCCAATTGATACATGTTCGAATTCTTTGATGCAGCCACACTTGCCAATACCATGATGGTTGGCATTTTGGCCACATGTGAGTAGGTTTCTTCATCCATCAGAATTCCTTCTAATCTTATAGATCCATCTAGAGCCAATTACCTTCATAGCTTCCTTCTTTGGCACTAGCTTCCAAGTATCATTCTCCTTGGGTGCTTCAACCTCCTCGTCCATAGCTTCCTTCCATTCTGCTTTTGTTTTTGCTTCTTCATATGATGATGGCTCTTCAAATGACAAGTCTTTTGCAAGATAAACAGAGTGCTTAGTAACTAGGGAAGTGTCATACCATATTTGATTAGCTTCTTGCTCTCCCTTTGTGATCTTCTAATTGCTTGGTTGGAACATTCAGGTATATCCTCCAATTTCTTCATCTTAAATTTGCCTTTGGACTTCCATGCCTTGAACTCTTCTAGGTTGATGATGTCCTCATCATCTGAGTTGCTATCTCCATTTTGAGTAGGCTCCTCCTTAGTGAGGCTTGGAAACTCCTCTTCCAAGTCATAAGGTAGTTTTACTTCCCTGCATTCACTTTCAAACCAAGAGTCGTTCTCATCAAAGACATCATCTCTACTAACCATGAATCCTTTGTTTGAAGGATTGTAAAACCTGTATCCTTTTTTATTTAAGTCATACCCTATGAAGATGCACTTCTCTGCCTTAGGGTCTAGCTTACCTCTTATCTGAGAAGGGATATGCACATAAGCTACACATCCAAAAATCTTGCAATGATCAAGTGAAGGTCTTCTACCATGCCATGCTTCATATGGGGTCCCATCAAGAGATTTGGATGGCAATCTGTTTACAAGGTAAGTGGCCATAGATACACTCTCTACCCACAAGTAATTAGGTAATTCTTTCTCATTTAACCACCCCATTTTGCTCAGGGGTATACCTTGTTGTAATTTCTCTCTTGATTCCTCTGTCTTGCAAGAATGCATCAAAATCATTTGAGAAGTACTCACCTCCTCCATCTCACCTTAATCTCTTTAGGTTTCTCCCTGTTTGGTTTTCAACAAGTGCAAGATACCTTTTAAAGCAATTGAGTACTTCATCTTTGTGCTTCATAAAGTACAATACAATCCACCTATTGTAATCATCAATAAAAGATACATAATACCTTGATCCAGAAATTGAGGGATCCTTACTTGGTCCCCATACATTTGTATGGACAAGCTCTAGGTAGTCCTCATGCATGTAGCTTTTCCTTGAGAAGGGTAACCTATGAGATTTTCCAAACTGATAAGCACCACATTTATAAATCATGTGTTTCTTGGATACATTAGGTATCCCAAGCACACATTGGTCTCTACATATTTTTTTTAAGATTCTTTCACCAACATGCTCGAATCTCTTGTGCCAAATTTCAAGCTCTGAAAGTGTTTGATCTTTGTAGCTATAGAGTGCAATATTTCTTGTATCTCAAGTTCAAAAGTGAATAATCTACCTATTTTTTCTCCTTTAGAAATTCTCTTAAATCCATGTTGGGGATCCTCCACAGATGCTCCATATTGATTGAACCTGACCTGCAAACCCTATTCCACAATCTGTCCAACACTCATCAAATTCTTGGTAATTGTAGGTACATATAAAACCTGCTCAACAGATTCTTACTTATATCTGAGGTCTTAACATTTCCTACTTTAATCGGTGAGTGCTTGGTGTCATCACCCGTTTGTACCTGATGCTTACCCTTTGGTTCCTCAAGGTTAGAGAGAAGAGCTACATTGCCTGCTACATGGTTTGAGCATCTTGAATCAATGTAGAAGAGATGGTCATCCTTTATACCTAGTTTTGAAGTCATGTTCATAATTAGAAGAGGCTCTTCTTGCTCCTCTGTGTAGTTGTTGTAATCCTTCCTTGATTTGTAGCCTCCTTGGTAGTTGTTATTGTAGTTTTTGTTGTCGTTGTTATTGTATCCTTGATGGTGATTAAACCTTCCTCTTGATTGTGTATATCCACCCCTTTGATATCCTCTACATCTCTAATTCTTGAAGTTCCTGTAACACTCATCTGTAGTATGATTTGACAATCCACAAATAATACATGGTGAGGAGTTATAGGGTCTCCCCCTACCTTGCTTACCTCCTCTGCCCCTTCCTCTTGAGGTTCTACCTCTCTCTGCATAGTTGGCTTGGGAGGTAGTTCCTTCATCTTCAACCTTTTTGTTCTTCCCTTTCTCTTTGGATTTACTTTTATCAATGTATAGGGCAGAGGAGCTATTACCTCTTGATGAGTCTCCATTCTTGTTGAGCTTGGCTTCATGGGTAAATAGTTGCCCCATGAGTGTGGTGAGATCTAGAATCTGCATGTCCATGTGCAAGTCCATGGTAGTTGTGAAGCTCTCCCATTTGTCATCAGCTTTAATACCATTGATTACTTGTCTTACAATCTGTTCCTCTTCAATTTCTTCTCCTATGCTTGCCAATTGATATGCTACATCTTTGACTTTGGTCACATACTCTGAGACACCTTGCTTGGGTTGCGTTCTTTGAGTGGTAAACTCAATCCACAATTGGTTCTTCCTAGCCTTTGTGTTGGAAGAGAAATATGAAGACTACAGTTTCTTGGGATGTCTTACACTTCCTAATATGTGGAAGAAGAAAATCAGAGATTGAGTTAAGTAAGTAAGACCTTGCTAATGCATCCTTAGCACACCATGTGTTGAGTCTTTCATGCTCCTCTCTTGTAGGTTGTCCTTTGCTTCTGAAAGTGGGCATCCTCATCTCCTGAGATGTATCCATAAAGGATCCTTCCTTGCAAGTATGTCTTCCAATTTATCAATGAAAGAAGGAAAACCATATCCCATTTTACCTTAGCTTTGCTCTGATACCACTTTTGGGATAGATGAATGGACACTCCAAGAAATGAGTAGGTACTGCCAAATCCTTTTTTGAACCAGCCCCTTGTAGCTTCAGAGTTGAGTAGTAGGCCCTCTTAGCTTTCCAATGACACTAAATAAGTGCCTATGTACTTTGGAAATGATGTAAGAAAAAATTGAACCAAAACAGACTACTTCCAAGTTGAAGGATTGATGAAAACCTTCTATTTTTGTTCACACACCTGCTGCTTGTTATGCTCAGTGCTACCAGTACAGTAGGAATTAGAAAAATAGCATCTTTCAGTATGTTATGAATTTCTCTTTCCCTCACCAAAAGGACCCCATGCATCTATATAATCAAATAAATTCAAATAAGGACTATAAAACTTGCACTCTAAGAACTTTAATACATTGGCAACTAGGGCCATCCAAAAATCTCCAATTCCTCTTATCGCTTGAACTAGTCATGTCAAATGCTGCAAGCTCTGAAGTGCTTTCATGTGCATTTCATGACATGTATGAAATAATATGCCTCTAATACTAAGAAAAAACAAGCAATTGAAAGGAATTTTAGACATGAACAATATAGTGATTAAGGCCATCCAAAAATCTTTGATTCTTGTTATCTCTTGAATCGATTAGTTCAAATAATGTAAGCTTTGAAGTGATTTCATTTGTATTACATGACATTTATCAAATAAGCTACCTCAAATACTATAAGAAAGCAAATGTAAGTTAAACGATTGGTGTCCATCCACACAATCAATTCAAACGATTAGGGCCATTGGTGGTTTTTTGAACGATAAGGGCCATTGGTGCTTTTTTGATGGCTCATACCGCTTGAATGAGTCATCTCATGTAACTTCAACTTCTATAATTTTTGAATGGAAAATTGATCTCATACCAATTGCTCATTTTCTACTTTCAAAAAATTTATGCATTCATACTCAAGCACTCCTACCTTGAATTCTAAGATGACCATTTCAAGTTGTACTACATGCTTGACCATCTTTGATTCACTCTATTAGCTTGCATCAGTCGTCCCTTACATGTACAAGAAGAGCACTTAAGGATTTTGAGATGGGAGAGAAGAATGCAATTCTTAGTGTCTCTTTGTCTGAGAGACTACTTGATTTCATGGTTCAAGAGAGCTTGAGTGTCAACCACTTTCCAGATGCAATTAAGATGTTTCAATACCACCCTTGATTTTGAAGCACTTGTAGAAAAGATTAAGCCATTTTTTATAGATGACTAGAATGGTTTTTTGTCAATGGCCAAAATAAGTACAAAATGTAGGAAGGCTTCACCCTTGCCTAGGAGGATGGACTTTTGCCAACAACATGATAATGGTTGTTTACTTCCACTAAACATGGAATTTTTTATTCGGCATGATCATATATCTAGTGACAAGGATAAACAAATCTCTGGACCTTTCTCTTGAAAAATATTAAGAAATTGATGTTAAAGAAATTATTAAAGAGGTTAACCTTCAAGCAAAACAAGAAGAAGTTAAGAACCTTGATTTGGCAACTTTCAAAGTAGAGATAGCCATTAGAGATCCAACAAAAGATGTAAAGATCTAAAAAAAAATCACTTCTTCTGCCAAATCTTCAATATTACTTTATCTCTTGGAAGGACTTTATTCCTTTTTATTGCATACAAGAGCTCTTCAACTTAAGAGAAGATTATTGTCTTGCCGCAATAGTTCAATTTGTCAAATGATTCAATTAAAGATTCATCCAAATCTCTTTTTAACTGCTATATAAGGGTACTTGTAGAGAAGCCAAGACTTCTAGATGAAGAATTTGACCGCCAAGAGAAAGATCTCAAGATTTACTCATTTGGATGAGGCTACTCATTTGTGGAGTTTAATGAGGACATAGGAACAATAAGAATTGATGTTGAAGAATGGATTCATGATGAAGATGAGGTTAAGGTATGTGCAATATCATTTCCCCTACAACTATGACTCATTCTTGAGACACGATTAATTCAAGCGACTAGGCCCATCTAAGAATTTTTTATAAGCCCATTGGCTTGAATTGTTCGCATCCTAAATTCATTCAATTACATGAGTTTTTTGGTTTGCTCCTTATGCAATACCCTTATTCCTCATCAATCATAGATGTTGACATCAAGTAAAGGTGAATTTACCACTGTTTATAATGATTGTGATGTATAATCAATTCAAGCGATTAGTCCTATCCAAGACTTTTTGATGAAGCTAATCACTTGAATTGGATATGTCCTATATTCAATGTGTTTTTCAAATTTTTTCATATACAACTCAATTGTACCTCATCATTCATAGGTTCTTCTTATATAACTAAGCCAAATATGTATGGTTTCCTAAGATTTTGAGTAGGGACTCATTCAAGCGATTATGTTCATCTAGAATTCTTTGTTATGCCTTATCATTTGAATTGTTCGTGTCCTCACACTCATATCATATTTTGAGTCTTTTATGTTTTACAATTCTCTTTTACATCATGATCCATTTTCCTAAATACATATTGATCTTTCTTTGTCACTCTTTTTACAATTGTCTATATTAGATGAAGATGATCTTCTAACTAGAGGGAAGGTGTTAGCAGCAGACAAGGGAGTCAACGAAGATCTGGTAAATAGGCCAGTAATTTTCCTCATGAAGAAGCAAGTACGAGCACTCATGCAGATCTAGCACTAAGGCAACCTTTAAATTTTCAACTCCTTTACACCCATTCAAAGTGATTTTCATCACTAAACACCATTGTAAATACCAATTCATCTTTTTGTAGCTCCATTTTGTGCAAGCCAAGGAGTCCTTGAGCTTGAGGAGCTTTAGAAGTATCTACCTGCCAAATTTCGTATTTTTTAGATATCGTTTGAGCCCTCAAATAAGCCCTGGGACCTAATTTTTAACTAGGCCGGACACTAGGTCTGGACAGGGCCAAAACTTAGCCAAAAACTATAAAAAGAGCTAGAGAGCTCATTTTTGAGGTTAGATTGTAATTGGAACAAATTTGTGAGAGCTTTTGAAAGTAATCTAAGAACTCCATTGATTCTCCCTCTTTGTCTTGCTGTGTGTGCGCGTGTGTGTGTATGTGTGTGCATGCTAGTGTGCTTCTCACTCACGCACTTGTGCCGCCACTTGCTCGAGGTCTTCATACCATCCTCACGTCTTCCCGGATTGACAATTAAAGGAGGTGCTACTCATCACTGAGCTACACCAAATTTTGGCGCCGTTGCCGGGGATCGAGCTTTGAGGACGAGCGTGTGATGGTAAGACGTAGAGTTGATGCATTGGAGTTGTAGGTATTTTCTTCGCCTTCATCTATTTTCTTTTACTTTCTTCACCATCTTCATCACCACCATCATCATCACCATCTCCTACATCCATCTCCATCATCGCGAAAGTTTTCAGTTTTGACCATATCACCATCTCCACCTCATTTCCCTCATTCCATTTGTGAGAGAGAGCAAGAGAGCGACTGTGTGTGCTATTGTTTTTGCATGTTTGTGAGTTCCTTGCAGGGCCCAGCATCAGCATCCCCTCCAGCACGCTGCGCAGGTACGAAAATCTCAGAAACTGTCTCGCGGTCGCAGGCCTCTGTCGATCGCGATTGACAGAAAATTTTAACTTTTGACAAAACTAAGTGCACCATAAGAACAAGCACAAAGAGCACATCCTAAAACACTAAAAACAGTAGAAAAATTCTGAGGTTCTCTGTCAATCACGATCGACACTGTCGATCGCGATCGAGAGCCACGATCGACAGATTCTGTCAATCGCGACCGACAGCCCCTGTCAATCGCGACCGACAGACCCTGTCGATCGCGACCGACAGACCCCCGCGACCGACTGACTGCCACGTAGGACCCTGTCAATCGCGATTGACACCGTCGATCGCGACTGACAGCCACGACCGACACCCCTGTCGATCGCGATTGACACCGTCGATCGCGATTGACTCAAATTCCACGATTGATTGACTTTTGCGCGTAGCCACGTGTCCATCGCGACTGATAGGCCCCCGATTGACCGAAATTGCGGCGAAAAACTCGGAAAAAGTGTCGATCGCGATTGACACCGTCGATCGCGATTGACACCGTCGATCGCGATTGACAGCCACGATCGACTCTGTCGATCGCGATTGACACTGTCGATCGCGACTGACAGGCCCGACGGACACCTCTGTCAATCGCGATTGACAGACCTGTCGATCGCGATTGACAGGCTTTTCGGCCAAAAAAATTAGGGATTTTTATTTCAAGATTTGGGGTAAATTTTGAGGCATAATTGTCAATCCATTAGCATTTTGTGAGGTTCCTACACGTGTGTTTGGAGAAAAATCTTGTGAACTGTCAGCCTGTTTTGAATCCTGTTTTAACCCCCTAAACCCTGAACAGTCATAACTTTTTCATACAAAATCCATTTTTTGAGCTCTTGGGCTTGTCGGAAAGCTCGTGGCATATACTACACGCCCTCAACTGTTTTTTATAAAGATAATGCGTTGATTTTCAGATAGGGTATTTTGAAGTTGACCATACCCAGGGGGATCAAAGTCAGGGATCTCTAGAATTAATTTTCCAAAAAAAAAAATCATAGTGAAAATTGGTGTTTGTGCTACCTGAATGAAAATCATTGGTTCTGTCTTTGGAGTTTAAGTCTTGAGCTAACTTTGGAACTCTTACAGATCTATTGAGAGCATCGCAAGGCGTTCTGAGCAAGTGTAAGTGCAAGCTTGGGAACACACTTCCTGGGCATTCAAGGACAACCAAGCAGGAAACAAAAGGTTGGAATTTCTCAACTCCCATTGTCAATTCTTAGCTTAGGCTAAGAACGACTAGTGGTAAAAGTAGGCCAGGACGGTATTAGGCAACTATCAATTGGAAGACTACTTAAGCACTCAAGTTCAAGATTAAACATAATATCTTCGTGATGCGATAACCTTAAGGGAAAGAACCTAACGTGGAACGATCAATTTACGTGCGGAAATACCCTCAAGTATACCTGTCGACGTGATATCAGACAAGAGTATAAACACGGTAATCAACTAAAAAGAATCAAGTAACTGATACAAAGGAACGACAACGAGGTTGTACTCTGGGCAAAAATTGGGCTACTGAAATAGGCATATGAACCTTAGATCAGGACGACATGTAGTAAGGGATAAACAGAGCCTTAGATCTTCAGAGGCTAGTGTTAACCACACTGCTAGGTCTTGGGCCCAGCAGTTGAGCCACCACTCGTGCTACCCTAGCTCTGAGACCAGTGAGTCAAGGATGTCTCAAGGTATGGACAGACCTACGGGAAGTTCAGGAGTGCCTTACTTGTACAGGGTAGAAGGCCCTTACAAAACACAGCTGGAATACCTTAGGACCAACCGATTAGGTGCTAGCATCTATGAGGACGGCCTAGGAAGATCCGTGGTCCAGATCAAGAATCCTGATCAATCCATAGGACTAGAGCACCCAGCTGTCAAGTTTGAAAACGGTGCATACCTGGACAAAGAAGGAACCATATACGTAGTCACCAGTCACCCAGACAGGACAGATGAATTTGGGAATGTAATCTCAGAGGCTGATTTAGGTGACTTGGAACAAGGGAACATGGGTGCGGAACCTAGAACCCCTCGAGGTAAATCAGTTCTCACTAGGATTATCACACCGGAATGGATTCCTCAGGATAATAAGAGCATAGAGCTGCTCCTCAATCGAGAAACCGACGAAGCCTTTTGGAGGTATAAATCTAATCAGCCAACTGATATAGGAAATATCATGATCTATGAGTTTAAGGATCCGGATAGCCCAGGTAGAGTGACCTACTTAGATCACACCTCGGAAAGGATCTTTGTGGTGACAGAAAATGATAGGCATGCTTACACTTGGAAGGGTGAATTCGTTTTTCCCCAACCAAGATCGAATGTATCCTATGGTCACCCTGGAGCCGGAACATCCCAAGCTCATGGAATGCAAAGAGAGAGAAGTAGAGATAGACCAGAAGTCAGCTTTGCTAGCCCAGCGGGCAGAGAAAGAACGAGGACGGAAACGAATAGGGTAGAACCTGAGATGCTTAGAGCTCACAGGAACCAAAGAAATGTGGATGAATTCCCGCTGCCGAGACCTAGAGAGCACACAAGAACTCTGAGACCGACCCAGCTAGTTAAGTCCATGAAGAATTACTTTGATGGCACAGGAGATCCCTATGATCATGTGGCAGAATTCAAGCAAGTCTTGAGAGCTGAACAAGTGGAGGATCTATTCACACAGTACAATGCCTTCGGTCTAACCCTTAGGAACACAGCACTTACATGGTTTCAGCCATTGGATGAGCGACAATTCAGGTGTATAGACCAACTCCTAGAAGCCTTCATTGTAGAGTTCTCTAAGAGTGGCATAAGACACAATACCTCCTCACTGATTCACAGCTTCAAGCAAACCCCTCAAGAGACCGTGAGACTGGCAGGAAGAAGATTTAGGCAATACCTTGAAAGATGTCCTGTTTCGGAGCTACCCACATCTGCCAAACAAGTAGCCTTATTCCTTGATGGATTGCTGAGTACGAAATTGAGATCCTATGTGTATCTGAAGGACCCTAGGACTATAGAAGAGTGTGTACGCATGTGCATTGACATCGAAGATAACCTAGGGGAAGAACTAGAGCTTTCCAAAATCTACAAAGATTCAGATAGTGCATCTAGTCACTCTTCCACGCAATCCACATCAATTGAGGAACTCGCAGAGAAAGTGGCCCAAAAACTAGGCGTCTCTAGCAAACAAATTCCGAGGTTTAACCCAGCGAAGAGGTGCTATACGTGTGGTGGTGACCATATGGCAAACGTGTGTCCCATTATGGCTCAACCCCAGGTCAATCCAAATAGCCAATATTGCACCATAGAACGAAGGTACACCAATCATACCGCACAAGATTGCCCCTACAATAAGCAAACAGTTAGGCAAACTTACCCTCAACCCTATCCACCGCAGGGAAGATACCAGAACCAGTACCCTCCACAGCCATATGGCAGGCCACAACAACCCTATCAGCAACCATACCAAAACCAACAAAGACCTCAGCCTGTGTTAGCACAACAACCCCCAGCTCCGGCTAACGTGATTCCAGTAAAGTATGCTGTTGCAGAAGAAAACCTGAACAGAGCTATAGTCCCTGTAACACCACTGCTTTCTGAAAGTGACCCGAGTGACCATAGTTTTGATTCTACACATGTTGATAGTCCCCAGGCGTACTACATGCAGTCTCCAGAACATGGCGAGTCCTACTATGGTGAAGAACCGAGTGAACCTAGTTGGGAGTCAGATTATACAAACGTCATGTATGCAAACCCCAACCCTAGGCCTCAAGGCAAGTAAGACCTCCATTCCCAAGAGGACCGTGTTACAGATGCCAAGGAGATCACCTCATTCGTGATTGTCCCTTACCTCCACCTACACAAAACCAGTCAGTGACGATCCAAGGCTTTTGCCAAGATTGTGGAAAAGAGCATCTCTTACGAGATTGCCCAAAAAACCCCAACAATATGCCAAAAATCACGCCTATCAATGTTATTGGGTTAGTGGTAGACTCCACAGGGAGCGTGACTTCCACTACACCAGTACAAGTGATCACTAGAGCCCAAGCATTGCAGCAAAACCAGGGTGTAGGTCAGGAAAAGGGCCTAGAGGCTAGTGAAACAGAGAGCATAACCAAGAAAAGGACTAGAGCTTGGAAAGATAGTCGGGAAAGAATGAAAAGACAATGGGCTAAAAAGATGTGTGAACTTGAGGAAAGCGTAAGAGAAACAAGAGCCAGAATAACCGAACTCACAACTCAAACCCCCTCTCACACTACTCCACCACCACCATTCCCATCTCCATCCGACCCACCACCTTCCAACCCACCACCCCCTAGAGTAGGATCAGTCCTAGCAGATCCCACTCCCGAAGACCTTAATATGATGCTTAAAGCATATCAGGCCAGAATCCAAGAAGGGCCAACCATAACCGATCATGAAAAGTGCTACCCTAGAGCCGAGCTAGAGCTTGAACGAACTAAAATTTGTGCTAAGATGGTGGAATTGGCTCAAGCCATGTTCGAAGCTAGCCGCCTCTTTAACATCTCTAGCTCAGCTAAGACGCAGTTACACTTTGATGGACTGCTAGAAAGAATAGAGAGGCTAATTGCACAATCAGAAAAGGAACCTACCCCTCAAAGAAAGGAAAGGGCAAGAGAACGGATAAGCCAGCCTCTTCAGGAAGCCCATGGGCCTCCTCAAGAAGCTTATCTTTCCCCCCAAAAGGCAGATGAGCCTTCCTCGAAAGCTTACGTACCTCCACAGGTTGTCTACATTCCTTCTCAGGGAGCGTATGAGCCTGTGCGGAAAAGTAACAGAAGAAGCAATCCTCCCCAGGAAGCTTGTGCTCCAGCCATTTATGAGAACGAGGAGAGAGCCAACGATAGAATAAGCCCTCCTTCCCAGGTTGCTTATGTGCCTAACTCTACGGAGCCAGATACTTCTTCTTCTATGAATCGGTTTGCACCAGACTTCCTACGAGAGATTCAAGAAGACAAATGGGATAACGAAAGTGAAGTCGCCCCTCCTTTTGAACTTGTGGATGATGCACACGATCAATTCCCACAAGACATCCCATCTATTTACGGGGAACATGAGAGTACTCAGTCGCACGAGAGATTGGACTTTGAGTCTAATTCCATACAAGAGCTACCCCACTTCACAGGCCCATGGGAAGCAAAGTCCACGTGTATGAGAGCACCCACAGTCATGGTAAGGAACGACGACTCAGTCATACCTAGGAACACTGAGGTAGTAAAGAACCCCAAGGTGCAGTGCGATCCCACTTTGGAAGAACTGCCTAAGGATAGACCAGAATCGCGGAAATATGTAGCCAATCAAGTAACTGAAGTTGCAAAACCACGTTCCCGAGTAGGATCCCATAGGACAGTGCCAGAAATTCCCTTGGACAAGATAGGAGATATGTGCGAAGGTGAAGAAGGGAACACCTATCTTCCCATCACCTACCAGGAGTACACCACCAAGGCAATTTTGGACTCAGGTGCAGGAGTTGCAATTGCCACTACTTCCCTTTGGAAGCGTTGGGGCAAGCCAGCACTCAGGCCAACGAGAATGAAATTGCAAATGGCCGATGGTCACATAGAGAGACCCTTAGGATTGCTAGAAGGAATAACTCTCACCACTTGTGGTGTTGAGTTTGAGCATAGCTTTGCTATATGTGACTTCAGCAAAAATCATGCCTATGAGATGATTTTGGGGAGACCATTTATGCGACAGTTGCAAGTGGTACAGGATTGGGGGACCAATTCTTTGTACCTGCAGCACTTAGGTGTTACAACCAAAGTAAATCTCAAAGATTACTCTCATAGAGATGTACCTCCTATCCAGTGGAATCCCATCCATAGAGCCAAAGATGATACGGAATCTGTGCATTCCATAGGGTCAGGATCCTCATGGATGCATGAAGACACCCACTTATGGATGTGCAAAGTAGCAGTAGAGGAAGAGAAGAGAGAAAAGGCCAGAGAAATAGGTGCAAACGAAACTCATAGACCCATTCAAGACCCAGCCTATGCACCTGTAGTCTTTCCTGACGAGGAATTTGAACCCCATGGCTGGGCAGAAATCTTAGCAACCATGGACGTAGCCATCAATGAAGAACAATGGACACCTCACTGTGATGAGGATGGCTATGACATTTCAGTCTTCTCCATAGAGCCAATCATGGGAGAGGCAGTTCTAGAAGAATGCGAACCTAGCCCTGATGCATTTGAGGATGCAAGTGATTCCGATCTCGAGTCTATCATTATGGACCCACCATTTGCATCAGATGAAGAATACTTCCATGAAGTAGAATTTCAACCCCAGAGGCATGGAGAGATTACAAATGATGTAAGATTAACAACACATGTGACGCCGAAGGGAGAAGGAAAAAAACGAAAGAAGAAACAAGCCTCACCAGAAGAGGAAGAATCTTTGTTTGAGGTCCCGGAAAATTTTAAGAAGTATGAGATTGATGACAGGAGAGTCATGATCAGAATGCCAAAACGAGAGGCACAATCAAGAGAGGCCTATGATAACAAAGAAACTACCAAGAAAATCGTAGTGGCCCTAGAAGAGGGAGAGGAGAGATGTACGTACATAGGTCATGACCTAACAGAAGAAGAAGAGTACAAATTGATTGCCTTGCTAAGAGAATACAGGGATGTATTCGCTTGGAGTTACAAGGATTTGAAAGGTGTTGACCCTGACATATGCTCACACACCATTCCCATGACTTCAGATGCCAAACCCTCTAAGCAAAAGCCCTACACATATAACGATAATTACGCTGCTAAGATCAAAGAAGAGATAGATAGACTGGTTGAAGCTGGATTTATCTATGAAATTGAGCACACCGAGTGGGTATCCCCCATTGTTGTGGTGCCCAAGAAAAATGGCAAGCTGCGTGTGTGTATTAACTTGAAAAAGGTTAATGCAGCCACGATTAGAGATAACTATCCACTTCCCATCACAGAACATCTCTTAGAAAGAGTGGCAGGCAAGGAAGTGTACAGCTTCCTTGATGGATTTTCGGGTTACAATCAAGTAGCCATAGCTCCAGAGGATCAGCATAAGACAGCCTTTGCCACGGAATGGGGCATTTTTGCTTTTAGAGTAATGCCATTTGGGCTTACCAATGCACCACCTACCTTCCAGAGGCTGATGTGCCATGTGTTTAAGGAGTTCCTGAGGAAGAACTTAGAAGTCTATGTTGATGATCTTTGTGCTCATTCCAACATCAGACAAACCCATATTCCTGAACTCAGGCAAATCTTTGACAAATGTAGAGAATATCAAGTCTGCTTGAACCCAGAAAAGTGCGTTTTCATGGTCAGGCAAGGCAAGATTCTAGGACACATAGTGTCAAAGAATGGCATCTCTACTGACGAAGAAAAAGTGAGAGCCATAGCAGAGCTACCTAGGCCAAAAAATGTCAAGGAAGTACAAGCTTTCATGGGGCATTGTGGTTATTACCGACGATTTATACACATGTATGCTGTCATTGCAAAGCCCATGTACGGACTTCTGACAAACTTTGAGTGGACGGATGAATGTGAGAATTCCTTCCAGGAGCTTAAACGAAGATTATGTTCAGCACCAATCTTGACCACACCAGATTGGAATAAGCCATTCCACGTTCATGTGGATGCATCCAATTATGCCATTGGATGTGTGCTTGCACAACCTACTGGTGAAGGTAATATGGATCTTCCAATTGCCTATGCCAGTAGACAATTGAATGCGGCTGAACGGAATTACACCACTATAGAACGAGAAGGTTTAGGCATGGTATATGCAGTTAAGAAATTTAGACACTATTTGCTTGCAAATAAGTTTAAATTTTTTACTGATCATCAGGCATTGCTATACCTCGTAAACAAACCATGCAATACAGGAAGATTAGTGAGATGGTTTCTCTTGCTAATGGAATATGACTTTGAGGTAGTGGTGAGAAAAGGGAGGACTCATTTGAGAGCTGATCATCTATCTAGGCTCACATCGGGAGAAGCCCCACAAGGAGTGTCAGATGACCTTCCTGATGCTTACTTGTTTAATTTTGTTTAATTTGGAAGTGGTGCCACGGTGGGCTAAACCACTAGTTCCAGTATTGACATACGGACCTAACCACCCAGTAATAAACACACGGGATAGAGAGGTAGTAAAAGCCCAAAAGTATCACATTATGGCAGGTAGTATGTACAAGCACACAGATCAAGGAATCTTGGCCTGTTGTGTGGAAGAGGATGAGTACGCTAAATGGTTGCAATTAGCACATGTAGGTGCATTAGAGCAACACTATTCAAAGCAACGAACCTTACAAACACTAAGGAGACTCGGAGTGCATTGGCCGACTATGGAAGCTGATGTCCAGAAGCTGTGCAAGGAATGCCCAATCTGCTGCACTAAAACCCCTGTGGAACATGCCACTCTTTATCAAGTGTCCATAGTACCAGATTGGAGTGAACCCCTAGTATCCTTCCTGAGGACGAAAACATTCCCTCCAGACATGACCCTGGCCAGAAAGAGGAGTTTAGAACAAGAAGCCCAGGATTACTCACTCATTGGTGATAATCTATACAAGCGTGGTAAAGATGGTTACCTGAGACTATGTGTCCATGAAAGTGAATACCTTAAGATCTTAGAAACTGCTCACCAAGGTGTAGCAGGAGGACACTTTGGACCTGATCGGGTGATCAAAGCGATCCTATTTGCAGGCTTTTGGTGGCCGACCCTTCACATGGATGCACATACCTATGTGAAGAGGTGTGATGTCTGTCAGAGAACACAGTATCCTATCCGTAAAGATGAGATGCCACTGAAACCTATGATGGGTGGACGTGCATTCTCTAAGTGGGGAATAGACTTTGTAGGCCCTATTAATCCCCCAGCTAAGGGTTCTCATGCAGAATACATCATTGTTGCAACAGACTATCTAACTAAGTGGGTAGAGGTGAAAGCCACGACGAAGAACGATGCTCAAACGACTGCTAGATTCTTGTTTGAGAATGTATTCACAAGATACGGGCTACCTATAGAGTTAGTAAGTGATAGAGGCACTCACTTCTTGAATGAAGTTATTGAGAATCTTCTCCAAGAATTCTTGGTAGTACACAAGAAGTCTGCTCCCTATCACCCCCAAGCCAACGGGCAAGCTGAGAGCACCAATAAGATTCTGTGCAATGTGCTGACTAAGCTAGTGAACAATAACGCTCTGATTGGGACAAACAGCTACATCATGCCGTTTGGGCATACCGAGTCGCCTATAAAACGGTACTCCAAGCCACCCCCTTTCAAATGGTGTTTGGCCAAAATGCAGTGCTACCGTTGGACTTCTTAATACCTACATTGAAAGTAGCACAGGAGCATGAATGGACGGGTCATGAACTCTCCTCAAGACTCTTTGACCTAGAACGATTAGGAGAAACAAGACTGAGAGCGGCCATAGGGATATATGCAGCCAAGAAACGACAGAAGGCATACTTTGATGCCCAGGTTAAGGATAAAGGCTTGAAAGCAGGAGATCTGGTTTTAGTCTACACATTGAAACAACATGCGAGAAAACTAGAGAAAAGAGGCTATGGACCTATGATTATAAATAGAATCTCAACAAGTGGGGCAGTTCAGCTAGCCACATTAGAAGGAGATGTCCTCCCTAGCTATATAAGCGGGTGCCGAGTCAAACTATATCAGGAACCTCTGACGGAAGAGATGCTAAGCCGACTCAATATTGCTAAGAAACGCAAAGAAGAAGAAAAACGAATTCGCGAGGAAGCCCAAGCAGAAGCGTTGGAACGCATCAGGAAAATGAAGTTGAGAAGACAAGGCAGAGAGCAACCTAGACCAGAGACATATGCAGATCAGGGATATCATATGGCTATGTGTGAAGTTTCCGGCCATAGACCTCATAGAATAATTGATAGACGTCCTTTTGTGACTTTAGAACTAGAACAAGGAACGAGTGCAAGGACTGTACGGGCCTTGATTGATTCAGGTGCAGCCACTAGTGCTGTTAAATTTTCATACTGTCAAGAGTTGAAATTATCTGTCAATCCTCTAGAAGCATATCTCATAGGATTGGGAGGAGTGGAAACCCCTTGCATGGGCGAGGTGGAACTTCCCCTCTATATTCAAGATGAAGCAATGACAGTGAAAGTGCTAGTGTGTCAAGATGAGGACCTCACTGAGCCTCTTATTTTGGGTCAAGACTGGATCTACGATCAGGCCGTTGACCTAAACCTAAGAAGTGGACTTCTCCAGGTTTGGGTCAATCATAGTCGAGTTACAGTAGAATTAGACAATGGAGCACTCAAGGAACTAGGAAAGGCACAGACTCCTGGTCCTTCCAGGGGTACACATGAAGATGACCATGCTGTTCTTGTCCAAAACCATGTGTTGCAGAGGAATGATATTCGCAAAAAAGGAGTCAGGGATGCAACGGAACTCCCTTCTTTTCCAAAGGCCAGAAGGAGGCAGCAACCCAAGGTGGATCAAAGGCAGAAGAAGCAGAGTACTACCTATGTCCGAGATCAAAAGTACCTGCGCAGCAGAATGTCCCAGAAAGTAAACCATGTGTGGGTGCGGAAAGGCGAACAACCGGTTGCACCACCGCCAACTGCACGGGCTAAGTCTCTTATTAATAACCAACAACACGACATTAATAAGAAGTCTTGCAGAAATTCTCCTGCTAACGTGAAATCTATTTGGGTGCCCAAGAAGTCGATGAAGGCTAGCCCACAATCAAGACAAATTTGGGTGCCTAAGGCTTGCTTGCAGGCGCAAGTAGCTACGCCGAGGCCACAGCCTATACAGCTTAACCCATCGACTCGTACAGCCAGTATTCACTCGTTCTCATCACGCAAGAACACACCAAGGCCCATGAGCATGCATATAATCAATTGTAAATGGGTCCCTAAAGCTCTCTAGAGTCTCTACGAAACCAAAAACAAAGCCCATCCATTGCATTTGGCAGCCTAAGACCTGTAATAAACCCCCCGACCCCAATTTGTAAATTCATCCCCACTTACTAACTTCATTAGTCTCCTAGGACTACCCAAGCATTAACTACACACACGTGCACCGAACACTTACTAACCCATTATTCGCTCCCGACCCTCATGTTAATATTGTGATGGGAACAACAACGGTCCTCCCTTGTCCTGTACAATATTAACACATGTTTGTATATTCTCACAGAGACAGACAGCAAGAAGTAAAATGGAAGATACAGTAGGAACTAGCTCCCAGGCCGGCACCAGCCCCCCAGTGGTGGACATCGAAAGCCTTCCAGTAGAGGAGGAATTAACGGAAAGACCAGCGGCATTACGAGCATTGCATGCCATACCAATCCAGAATCCTCCACAGGGTCACACCATGCCGGTGGGCAAAACCTCACACTGATTCAGTGACGTTGCTGGACCCCTGGGTGAAGGCACATACATGTGGGAGTCCGAGGTAGAGTTCAATGGACGTTGGGGCAGATACCATTTCTTTACGAGGGAGTTTGAAAAGCCGCAGAATAATGAAGGACTGAAGTCGATATGGAAGAAGGCTGGGCTTTATGATTACTTCAAGTTCCAACTACCAAAGCCGGATTTTCTAAGGTGCTCATACTTAATTAGTACCCTCACTCCCAGCAAAGACAAGATAGGATACAGTTCCTTTGTGCTCCCATCACTCACAAGGGGCAACGAGCTGAAGCGTTTCCGCTTGACTATGAACTTGGTGAGAGAAGCACTCGACATGAGAGGTATGCACATCCCAACAGAGAAAGAGACTATGGTTCCAGACAATATGAAGAACAGGAATCTGACGAAGTTGAAGGACATGGTTGCGATGACACCTACGATTGCCATCCACTTACGCATGGTCATGCAACATTTCGCCTTCCCCGCGCAGGAGAGGTTCACAATGCCTCCCAAAAAGATCTGGTTTAGCCTCTACCTGGCGGATGCTTTTGAGTTGACCATCAATATGCCCCACTGGATTATCGACGAGATTCATATGGCTCATCAGAGATGGTATAAGAAGCAAAAATCTGTGCTGTATGGTTGCTGTGCACTTACAAGAATTGTATACAGATGTCTCGCATATGACGTACCGGTGCAGAGGGCTCTGATCTGGTCCAGAGCACAGGAATTTCAACGCAGATTGTCAGCTGTAGGGCCTCCCTCAAAGAAGATGAGAGGCGCCGTCCAGATGCCTTGTGCACAAGCTCGCAGTGCAACCCTGACGCCGAGACAACCCCAAGACTTCCCCGATGAGTGCAACCATTTACTATCAGGTTACCCAGGCACAACACAGATGGCCCTAATCTTGTGTTTCCACCAGTACCGACTGATCTGGAATTCCCGCATGGATTCACTCTGGAGGATCTAACGGACGAAGAAGTTGCAAGAATCATAGATGCTGTAAATGCGGAAGTTGAAGAAGAGCAAGCCGGTGGACAGCAAACTGCCCCAGACCAAGCCCAGCCCAGCCAACCGGACGTAGTCAATGTGGACGATGAAGAAGAAGCTCACGAGGAGGCACAGGGTGGACAATCAGAAGCAGAAGAACAAGAGCATGATCAAGAAGCCCTACAAGTACTGGAAGGTGCCCCCGCCTATACTAACGCATTAAAGAAGCTCTACGATACGATGAACCGAGTCCAAGAACAACACAGGCTATCATTAGCTGCAGGTAAAGCCCTCATGAACCAGATTCTGGAGGAGGAAGGCGTGGACGAGCAATACCGTGCCACCCTAGAAATGATATCAGATGCTTTGGGAGTACCTGAAACGGTGCACACTGCACTAGCGCAATCACGAAGGACAGAGAAAAGATATGGAAGACGCCCCCCACGAACAGGAAAACGAATGAATGTATTAGGTTCAGGACCACAAGGCACCCCCACAACCACTGGCACAGCACACACTGTTCACGACACCGAGGAAGCCCACACATCGAGTGCACCTCCATCACCTCCCTTGCCACCTTCTCCCCCACATCCACCCCATTCACCTTCCTCTACCACGGTAACCTCTACTATCACCACCTCCGAACCCACTACACACACCGACGCACAAACCATCAGTCAACCCACATGCTCTATTTCCACTGAACACATAAGTCTAACCACAGCCACGGTAAACCCCACTACTTCCATCACACTTCCTGGGAGTTCACAATTACACACACCTCTATACACGTTCACAACTATCACCTCCACCACAATCCCCATGTTCACAGTCACTCCCATCACTGCCTCCACTTTTGAATCCATGGAGGTATCACCCACATCTGCACCTCTCCCACCCCCCATTTACCCACAATCTCCCATTCCCCCACCTCCCCCCTCACCCTTCTCCAGCACTGCATCCACAATTCCCTTTCCCTTTCCCTTCCCCGCTGCATTCAACACCATTTCTCCCACCATTCCTTTTAATAATGTATATAATAATATGTATCAATGCATGTCCCAACTTCAGCAACACTACCAACACCTTGACAACCAACATACAAGGCTCTTCCGAAGCCACGAAGACCTCCAAGCACGATGTAAGGATCTTGAAGAGCAGAAGCAGCTACTACAACAGCAGCACGTGACATTACAGGAGCAATACGCACAATTAGAAGCCAACCCACCCCAAGCAGATGATGAAGAACGACGACATATGGACGAGCTGCTACATTCTCAGATCACGGAAAACCTGAAGCTTCGACGGAACTTGGGCCTCCTACGCAAGCATATGTCTACAGCGCTAGAGGAGAATAAAAGATTACAGAAACAGAACGAAGAAAACCTGGAGGCGGCCATGGAGGGTTCCCCACAGGAAATTGACCCAGAGCGATTCAAGGCCATTCCCTCTAAGAATATGAAGGTGGTGTTAGAAACTCATGCAGATCTAATGGAGGCCCATGCCGCTTTAGAAAAAGAGAGAGATGAGTTACGAAGACAGTTGGCCACCCGACAGACAGAACCCAGCCAGAGCACAACCGCAGAAGATACAGCTGAAGAGGTCACTAAACTCCGGGCAGAACTCGAGGAATTACGCAGCAAGGTCATGCAATATGAGCATCAGCCCTCCCCTCTGGTAGAGCCCGAGCCTGACGATCTTGTGCCAATTGAAGTAGAAGAAACATTCGAGGATCCCTATGTCCCGATGCCAACACCCGGAGGTAAGCGAACAGAACAGGGCATGGACACAATTGAAATCGAGGCACCTGAATGGATGCAAAAGTTAGAGAAAGTAGCCACGACGCATGATGACAGGGTAGCAGTCCAAATCGCATTGATGTCAAAATTGGAGGAGGTTGTAATAAAATCCGATTATTTTAAGAACCTCTCACACCATAGGTGGATCGGCCCATTGGACGACCTGTATGTTCCTTTGTGCGTGCTAATGGCAGATTATAATGCGGAGATCAAGCACCACACCTCAAGGGAACCAATCTCTGCCACACAATTTGCACCTGACGACATCCCCGAAAGCGCCAAGCAGGGACATATTCGCCAACCCACGTGGAGAATTTGGCTGCTGGAAACATACCCGGAAATGGTAAGAACATGGAACAACATGCCATTGTACATCAAATATAACCCATGTTATTGCCCTGTATTTCGAAGGAGATCCTGGCCGGAGTACACACAAACAGTGCTGACGATTAAAGGATGTGAGAAGTGGCTTAATTATGTGTACTTCGCACCCCCTAAGGGTCCACCTACTATTGGATATATGATTTCGACGATTCGACATTGGGGGGTCCGTTTCAAGAATGTACCTGATGTCATGACTCAGATGTGCCTGAAGATTTTCGAACTTATGCTGGTCACCTTCAGGACCTTCAAAAATGTCAAGGAACCGCATCTCTCAGCACTAGGATTTAACGAAGGTAACCAGGACCTGGTATACGACATGAGCATAACCCCATCGATTAATGTTGTGTATGCATGGCACGCTCGCATCAAATATCTACCGGCCTGCTTCAAACAAACGTTTGAAGAGATGTTTGTCACGGGATTCTGGGAATATCACTCCGAGATATTCATTCCCAGACCATCCCATCTCTTGCAGTTGTTTGCAGTGGAACAAGCTCTACATTCCGAAAAGCTACGTATACCACATCCAGAGGTTCTCGGGCCGGTAGAGTGGGATGCTCTTCTGACAGATTTGGCCAAAGGGTTGAGAATTGTTGAACATCACTTAGCGCAGGATGTCGTCGAGTACTACATTCAGAAACCCCCACAACAAGGGTCTGTCAGGGACGACAGACGCGAGAGAGGGGGGGTGTTAGCAGCAGACAAGGGAGTCAACGAAGATCTGGTAAATAGGCCAGTAATTTTCCTCATGAAAAAGCAAGTACGAGCACTCACGCAGATCTAGCACTAAGGCAACCTTTAAATTTTCAACTCCTTTACACCCATTCAAAGTGATTTTCATCACTAAACACCATTGTAAATACCAATTCATCTTTTTGTAGCTCCATTTTGTGCAAGCCAAGGAGTCCTTGAGCTTGAGGAGCTTTAGAAGTATCTACCTGCCAAATTTCGTATTTTTTAGATATCGTTTGAGCCCTCAAATAAGCCCTGGGACCTAATTTTTAACTAGGCCGGACACTAGGTCTGGACAGGGCCAAAACTTAGCCAAAAACTATAAAAAGAGCTAGAGAGCTCATTTTTGAGGTTAGATTGTAATTGGAACAAATTTGTGAGAGCTTTTGAAAGTAATCTAAGAACTCCATTGATTCTCCCTCTTTGTCTTGCTGTGTGTGCGCGTGTGTGTGTATGTGTGTGCATGCTAGTGTGCTTCTCACTCACGCACTTGTGCCGCCACTTGCTCGAGGTCTTCATACCATCCTCACGTCTTCCCGGATTGACAATTAAAGGAGGTGCTACTCATCACTGAGCTACAGAAGGCAACAAGGAAAGCTTTAAAGAACAAAGGAAAAGCAAAAGTTGATATACATTCAATGATCCACTATCTTCCAAAATCAAATTGAAATTGATTTTTTTTAGATAAAATGAGTAAATTGCAACCAAGAGGAAAAATGACATCATGGAGTTGAGCAAGGATAGGCTTACAATTATTCGAATTCAAGTGTCTCATAAGATCTTATACCATCAGATTGGCTCTTTCATTGAAATTTATTTATATGTAGAGAAGCTAAAAAAAAAGCAGCAATGATTCTTGGAAAATTGTACCAACATATTTGACCTTTTTATTTATGAGGAGTGTGAAACACATTAGGACATAGAAGAATATGACCTATTTACGGTTAGATTATTCAAGAAAGAAGCAATCTTAGGAAGAGACGATATAGATATTCATAATATCCTTCCATGGGTCATAGGTACAACTATTACCTCAACTTCGCATCAGTTAGCGATCGAGTGTGATTGGGACAAACAAATGAAAAAAGCTACAAAGCACTCATTAACATGGATGCCATGCTGAATATCGTAACCATGATAGTTGTACAAAGTATCCAATAACTTTTAGAACAAGTAGATGAAGACTTTCATAAGCTTGGTAGATATGCAATCCATTCTCTTAGTGAGATGGAACTCCTATTTCACATTGTCAATACAAGCATGCAAGTGAAATTCTTTGTCTATGATAAATATGATCTAATTGAAGCTCTTATCCTACATCAAGAATGACCTCGTGCTCAGTTTGTTAAGTTGGTTCTTGCTTATTGCATATGGCTAGCTAGAATGAAAAGGATATTTGCATTCTATTAGAAGAAATATATCTATCCTTTTAGGAACTACCTTATATATATAGTAGAATGAATCCACGCAAAACCCCAAATTCACCCTCAAATGAAAGTGCAACTGTAAGCTCATGGTAGCCAACCACAAGACTATATAGCATATAAGCTCCATTATGCATAGTATCGACTCAATACTATGACATCCCCACTAACGTCATCCGTGCCGAATAGTGTTTATAGAAGTTAGAGTGAATACATGCTCACACATGCACTCCACAATGCACACACACCACGAGAAGCTCTGCAAATTGAGTTTCTATCACTTTTGGAAGTGATGGGAGAACTCAATCATAATGAAGCCTAGCACAAAATGCAAACAAAAGATAGGAAAAACTTTAGGAAATACCTCTATCCTCTTAGGAACTAGCATCTAGTCAAAAGTGCTCAGGTAACTATATAAAATACAATCAAGAATCAACCTATCCCATAGTCCTAGAAAATAAGAAGGAGTTATCACCCAATCACAAGCATAGTGCAAGACATGAAGCTCTCATTCAGGACTCCATGATGCCCTATGATGAAGACAAGGGGGGTTCTAAGTCCCTCTCATGAAATATTCAGCTAAGCAAGCACTGTTCTGGATTGGAGTCATCATCTTCCACTTTTGAATGAAGTCTGTTCACAAGATAATCAAGACCCACAATAGATCTCCTACTACTTGACCCAAAGAGGCCAACACATGAACAAAGAAGAACTAGAAGAAGAGAAGTCACACCATACGTTGTCAAAAAAATTTCATCACTGCAATCGGCATTTAGAAAAATTAAAACTTTCCTTCCAAAGTGGTCATCTCTAAACTCTTAAAAATCTTTTTGATATGAATTCTTGGATTGACTAATCTCTCTCTTTAGTGCATGTAGATTGAAGAAATTGAATATATGCTTTGCTCATAGCAAAACGAGATCATTGGACCTTCATTGGAATCCTTCATTTTATCTTGATTTATGCCCTCTATACATAACCTTTTATATATGCAATAAATGAGAAAACCCTAAGTATGCATTTCAGCCTTAGGTAAATGTAATTCTTTCTATATGTTCTTGTAAGTCCCAAAGATGGGAAACCCTATGTATGAGTTACCTTATGTGTATGCGATCAATTAAGTTCATGTGAATGATTTTCTATCCATGCATCTCTGTATGGATAGTCATTGATGTTTGTATGTGCTGCATAAGTGTGAATATCTATATATGCCTATGTGAGTGCCTAGAAGCTTAGGTATTCTAGGGGTCAAGGTGGCTAGGTTCATAAGGTTCCGTAAGGGTAAGGTACCCTCGAGGTAAGGTTCGTAAGGTACGTTAGGAATTTTTTATGCATATATATATATATATATATATATATATATATATATATATATATATATATATATATTATACATATTACATAACTAATAACTATATATGTACATTGTGTAACCTGTTATGTATAGGTAATATGTATGTACTATGTACAATGCACAATGATGATTGTATTATTATATAGGTATTTACATTGGTTGTAACATGCCATGTATCAAATTTCAATTTTAAATCACTTGACAACAATGATCAATGGCAATGTGAAAAAAACATAAAAAGTAAAATGCAAATTAGAGTCCAGATTTAACTTATTAATTCATATCACATAAGTATGTCCAAAATTATTGTCATTGAAATTATGAATTGATTCTTGAATGAAACATACACAATGAACTTGAAAAATGAAAAGTACTCAAACACTTCCATTTGGAGAGTCAACACTTCCATAATCCATTACCAAAAAACTATTCATGAACCTCAAATCATCATCCATGTGTGACCCACTAACCACAATACATCAAGTGCACTACATCATCCATGTCCTAACTATAAAATATAATATCAAGTGGACTATGACAAGAAGATACAATGATGAAAATAATGATAAATCTAATCGTCTAAGCCATCTGATGATGAAGATGATGAAGGAATGTCTCCAAAAGAAATAACATTTCCTTCATCGTCAAACTCTGGCTCTTTGATAGTCACTATCAAAAGTGTGTGAGCCTCTAACTCTCCAATATCAGTGACGTGGATCACTCCAACTCTACGTCGTGTAGGTAGATTATGCCTCCGTGCTACTGTTGAACTAGTAGATGGAACATCATAGATATCTCGCTGCACCATGGCACGTGAACGAGCTCATGTCACTCTCCTATCCACACTCTCAAGCTCATCATGTAACATGTAGTAGATTTCCTCCTGCTCATCATGAATATGAGCTATGACATCCATGTCTGCCTCTACTATGTCATCAAATAATGTAGGGGAAACCTATAATGGAAACAAATTATAGCATTACACAAATTGGCAATGAGTCATGATCATTAAAGAAAACCTATGTTGAATGTTCAATGTTCATACCTGTTTGGGACCTTCTCACTTCTTTAGGTCTTGTGCAAGGCATAAATCAACCTTGCAAAAGACCACACATTCCAATTATGACACACTCAATCAATTTCTTGTTTGTGTGCACAAGTGAGAATGAACTCCAATTCCGCTCACAAGCAGAAGGGGAAGCGTCCTAAACCAAACTGATGAGAAAAAATGAAATCAAAATTTTGCTATATTCCAATATGAGATAGATAATTTCATTGAATAAACCACTATACCTGTGAAAGGACTCGAAGGGCAACCGGTGCAATCCTTGGGTGACCATACCCATAATGATGCCACCACTATAAGGGTCGCATGGTCACCTCTGGATGAAGCAAGGTACTACAACCATAAGCAATCCCGCCATCATGAATCAATCAACCAAAGTACATCCTCCCTCCTAGAAAAAAATGTAAAACAACTTATACATTAAACAAATTATTGATCAATGACCATTATACAAATTCAAGAACATTGAACATTGAACATACCTAGAAGGAATCAAAGCCGTGGATATAGCAATCGACTAACGCATACGTGCATACATATGTTACACTAGACCAAGAGTGGAGCCCTCTTGGTCTAGTATACGTAAGACTATATAAATGTATTTCAAAATAGGCAATATAGTCTCGATCTAGGTCCAAAAGTCCTCATCATCAATAACTATCATACGCAAAGAGCCCATAACCATGTGGAGTCCGTGGAACACTAAGTAGATATATGCAAAGTGTATGTCCGCAGGTCGAATCATGTCATGTGCACTATACGATCGAAAAATAGCTAGGACTTGATGGTTCCTCCTAGTGAATGTGATGATATGTTTTGCATTTGCTACTAAAGATGCAAGCCATGGCAATTTTGCAAGATCTTCAAAGAGAAGATCTATGCAATGTGCAACACATGGGGTCCACACAATACTAGGGAACTATCTCTCAACTAATTCCCCCATTCTCTTACAATTGGAAGCATTGTCCATTATAACGTGTACTACGTTCTCTGCACCAATCTCAAGAATAGCAGTTTTTATATGTTGAAAGATAAACTCCCCAATGATGTGCACCCTCACATGACTCGCATCAATAGCTCTTAAGAAAAAATTTCCTAAACAATTAAAGAACAAAATGTTAATAATATGGCATCTTTTATTATCACTCCATCTATCTGAGATGATGGAGCAACCATAGGTCTTCCATTCCACTCTAATGGGCTATAGTTGCAACTCTATGCGCTCCTTTTCTTCATCTAACATAGGTCCACAGAGTCTATTATACTCCACTCCAGGCCAATTATCACATGGGCCAACTTGAGCAATGGCTCTGACCATTCTCCTCTAAGCCTCAGTCCTCACTACATTAAATGATAGGTTGCATTGAAGAATGCAATGTTCTATTTCAATCTCAGCCACTTTCATACATTGCTTCTGCAACGTAGAGGACATAAAAGAAGAGCTCATGGTGGCTTGTGTTGCTTTTTGAGAAAGAGGAGGAACAGAAGTATCTTCCTCATCATGCTGAGATGTGTCTCCCCTTCATGTTGAAGGTGTCTTAACTAACAGAGGTATCCACATCATCCATCATCTCAGCATAGGTTGCCACCATCTCATGACGGCAAGCTTCCTTCCCTTGTTGAGCGAAATGATGCTCATGCTGAATTACCTTTGCAATTTCAAGAGGGACCTTCTTAGATACTGAGATGCCTCCTCCCCCTACATCAGACACATGGATAAGGAGTCGTGTTATGGTAGTAGTGAAATTATTACCCCAATACTTATAGACACATTTTCTAGTACCAGATCAGATGCATTGGACCGAGATGCCAATGAATTGCATGTTGTATGTGCATCCCATACACCTCATACGGAACATGGCATGATAGTAGATATGACAACTTTCAAACTTTGAAATTTCAACTAATGGATTATCACTACAACATATGAGAGGCATACCGATGTTGTCCATACCAACGGTCATACCTGGGCATTGTTATGACCATTGAAAATGCTTAAGAAACCACCGATGCAAAATGACGATCATTTAATCATCGGTATACTTGGCATCGGTACAGGCGTCGGTACATTACTAGAAATTATTGACAATTATACCGATGCTTATACCAACGCTTATATCGATGCTCATACCAACGCTTATACCGAGGCAATGTTTTAATTGGACTCAAGAGCAAAAATTCCACATTTGCTCGCATTTTGAACCAAAGTCAGTTACTTTCGAGTTTGCATAGGCAAACTACATTCTAAGCATATTCTGTACACATCTCTCTCTCTCTCTCTCTCTCTCTCTCTCTCTCTCTCTCTCTACACACACCTCTTTATTTCTCTAGATCTGAAATTTTGGTAAGTATTGCACATACTGTAGCACCCTTTCTCTTTCTTTGTGTTTTTCCCTTTTCTAATGTCTCTTCTCTTTAGATTTGCAGGAGCTTTTTGGCGTTAGTTCTTTGGGATTCGACGAAAGACAACATTAAGTGGACTTTGACGACAATGCTCCAAATAATTACATCGATGTAAGTGATTGCTTTTTTGTTCGATTGATATAGAGTGAGATAGAGAGAGAGATAAAAGAAAGAGAGAGATCTAGAGAAATATAAAGAGAGAGAGAGAGAGTGAAAGAGAGAGATAGAGAGGGAGTGAAAGAGAGAGAGAGGTATGAAATAGAAAGAGAATGAGATAGAGAGAGAGATGCATACATACATACACACACATATGCATACACATACTCACATACATATTACATACACATGCATATTACATACACACTCACACACATATTACATACACACATGCATATACATACACTACATATTACATACTCACATGCATATGTATACACACATATGCATACATACATACATATTACATGCACATATGCATATTACATATGTTATATTTCAAAGATGTACATGCTTGGAGGAACGAGAAGTTCCTTGCTCGGGGGATAGCCAAGGCCAAACGCCAGAGAGTTCATACGAGGACCTACTCATGATGGCCAGATGAGTAGAGGGATCTTAGAGAGAACTCTAGATGGTGACTAGGCAAGGGCTATAAATAGGCTAGGAGGTGATTCCTAGGCATGTCATTCTCCACTTCCCACAATTGGTATCAAAGCCTAGGAAGTAGGATTCGGTAAGGTGGCGCGGCGCGGCAGAGCGCGTCGCAAGGTACACAGTGCTAGGGTACATGGTTCCAAGGTACACGGTGCCAGGGTACACGGTGCCAGGGTACATGGTGCCAGGGTACATTAGGGTACATCCTGCTAGGGTACATCTCGAGAGGGAAGCACTAGATTGAGGATCCAAGAGAACTTGCATGGGTGAGAACCAGGTTCAAGATACTAAGGTTGAGAACTAGGGCTCAAGAGACCAAGGTTGAGAGCAAGGAAAGTCCATAGGCAAGTGGCCAAGATACGGAAAGGCAAGGTTCAAGAGACCAAGAATGAGAGCAAGGGTTCAAGAGACCAAGGTTGACAACAAGATGGTTCAAGAGACTGTGCGAGGGTGAGGATATCAATCCAAGGGGAGACCAAAGATTGATCACTGAGGAAAATGATCTCTAGAAGGGGAAGAGAATATGTATGTGTGTGTGTATGTATGTATATCTATAATATACGTTACCTCGAGGGTAAGATTTGATACTCGAGCTTTAAATGCACGAAACACATCTAATTACCGTGTTATGCATTGCTAGATAAGCCATTAGAATCGTCAAGAAATTCTTAGATCTCCAATCAAAGGTAAAATAAAAATTTAAGACCATTTTAAGTTAGAGTGGACGTTAAAATATGAATGAAGCCCAAACATTAAAATTTTCTATAAAAGACAATGGGCTCTCATTTTTTAGGGTTAGTTCTTGTATTCTTCTTTAGTCTTGTACATGGAATTGAGTTTCTTGAATCTCGTAGTATCTTGCTCGTGAGAGAAGCTTGTATGTGTGTGAATGCATGTGTATAACTTTCTTGAGTGACATACCATGAAGGTGGAGATCTTTACACCACCTACACTCTTTGTGTAGGTTGATATTGTGGTATTCAAATACAACACTTGATGTCGATTCGAAGTCATGATAGCCTTATGCAATCTATATCTCAACCACGTGTATGTATGAATGTGTGTGTGTGTGCGCGCGCGTGTTTATAATTATGTGTGTGCCAAGGTATGTGTGTTTACATGTATGAGTGTGTGAAGGTAGCCCTGATTTGCGTGCCGAAAGTTCTCTTAGAAGTTATTTTTTATGTCGTCTGAGATTTTTTTATGTGAAGGAATGAGGTTGTAAATTTTTATGGGCAGACACTTACCTGTCATCTCCTTGGGCAGACACTTCATATGATGACAATATCTAAGGTCCAAGTATTTCAAATCGGTCTAGGGTCCCATCTGGTTTAAGCTTGTTTTTGTTGGTACTTTTCTTCAGACAATATCTAAGGTCCAAGTATTTCAAATCGGTCTAGGGTCCCATCTGGTTTAAGCTTGTTTTTGTTGGTACTTTTCTTCAGGGGGCAATCTTTGATCCTATGACCTTGATGTCCGCACCGGAAGCACGCGTTTGGCAAATTCTTATAAGTAACCTCTTGTGTCCAGATCTTGCCATCTCCACAGTTTAAGGAGATTTTCGAGGGAAGGACCTGGTTCAGGTTTGTTTCAATGTAGATCTGTGGATGCCATCTTGCATTGAAAGAATGTTGAGCACCATCGTAGATTAACCCCCCAACATCCTGTCTTGAGGCCATCGGGCGACCGATCGGTGAGACGATTTCATGAAGAAATCCATACAAGAAGAAAGGCAGATTGGGAAGCTCCACCCAAAGCGGGTAACGAAGAGGCTTTGGTCTGTTCGGGACAAAGTCTGGGGTCTTAAAAAGGCAAAGGGTGGACCGGCCCACTTGCCAGGAGCCGGCATGTAGGGCTTGGAAAGCCATCTCTTCGTTCTCAAAAACTAGAAGCAGGTGATTCACCGGCAGGAATTGACATTTGGACACAATTAGGCCGCTCGGGAACCACTCCTTGCGAAGCCAAGTTCTCACACTTTCAAGAGGGGGTCTAGGGCCAAACATTTGACCGATCAGGCACGTTTTCATCAGTTCTTCTTGCTTTTCCGCCACCGACTCCTTGCATAAAGAGACCTCTCGGGGCGGGACGTCCACTGGGACGGAATCCATCTCAAGGGGGGACACAGACTGAGGGGGAACCACATTGTGCATGACAAACAAGGGAATAAGGGTCGGCATCTTGTCGAAGCAAACAATTTGAAAAGGAACAGATTGCCGCAAATTAATTTGCAGGGATACGATTAGCAATCACTTGAAAAAAGAACGACCACTTTTAAAGGTTAAAAAGCCAAACATTAAACCTTAAAAACTACGAATCGAGCAAAAAGGGAGGGTTCGAAGAGAGAAGCGCGAACAAGAAGAGGGAGATCGAAAAAAAGGAAGAGAGAGAGGAAAAAGGTCACCGTCGCGATGGTGACGCATCTACCAAACAAAGGAGGATAGCGGGCCAGCGCAAAAGGGGGAGAGAGAAAGCCGCGATGCCCACATCAAACACCATAGCGAACCGACATGAGGGGACTTTCACTGAAATCGAGGTGGCCTTCGCACACCGTCGCGATGGACATTCACTGAAGTCGAGGTGGCCTTAGCACACCATCGCGATGTGCCCTCAGCACACCATCGCGACGTACCCCAGCACACCGTTGCGATGTGACTAGCACAATCGCGAACCGTCGCGATGCGACCTACGCAATCGCGATGCCTCTGAAATGAAGCAGATGTCCGACAGTAGCTGCACTCTTAAATTGTCAAAAGCGAATAAAAAACAAGCAAAAAAGGTGAGGCGGAGAGAAGGCAGGAACAAGGCGGCGAGAAGGAAACAAGGTGAGGCGGAGAGAAGGAAACAAGCTAGGGAATCCATCCCCCTATTGGTCGATAACAATGGAACTGAATGTAGCACGGAAGTGCAGAATAGATCTTTCATCGTCGAGCACTTTACCAATCTTCTCGGGGTCTCAACTCCTCTTTCCCCCCACAGGCGCGACTCCATGGCAACCATCTCAAGGGTTGCTCAAACCAGAATCCCACAGAACTTGATGGCTCTACTGGATGCTAACATCTCCGAGAATGAAATTATCGAGGTTATTGATGCCCTTCCCAATGGGAAAAGTCCGGATGGCCTTACCAATGAGTTTTTCAAGTCCTTCAAACATCAGGTGGCCTCCCCCCTGCGCCTCGTGTGGCAAGAGGCTCTCTCATTCGGTGCCCCTGGGAGTTAAAATTCATGTCTATTTGGCATCCCCTAATTGAGGTCAAAAAGTCCGTTCTCATGTGGCAGATCTTGCATAAAGGTATCTGGACCAATGCAAGGGCTAACAAAATCTAAAACTCTTACGGTAGCCCCACTTCAGCTAACAACAGCAAAAAATCCACAAAATTTTAGGTTACCTTAGTCCACTACAACGAACACTCTTCAAGAAATTCTGCGGACAGAGCTCCATCTGGTCGCTGACGATCCACGGAAATACATTCGACAATGCAATACGTACGATGAACAAACTATAACATTAAAATACGTCATGCACTTACGGCTCTTCATGCACAAGAATCCTGAGTTCAGGGAGGGATTGACAGCCGGAAGCTTCCACGGGAAAAGGAATGTGGCTCCATACTAAAAGGCCACGCAATGACGAATGGAGCTTCACATCCTTTTACAACGTTCGATCACTTTAGTATGATTCGCCAGAAATCACTTTATATGTACATATCGCACACGCATTTCAATATTTAGTACATGGATCACTTTAAGGATGTTGTGGGCAGTCTCTTCATCCCATGCACGGTCTCTTCTCTCCTGTTCAATGATGTGTCTTCCCATGTCACGAAGTTGATCGTGCATTCTTATTCTTCTTACTTTATGATAGGGCATGCCTATTCTTCTTTCATCAGTAATTAGGCATCTCTCCCTCAGCACATCTAGGTATGTTCGATCCATTTTATAGCAAGCTTCTAGAACCATACAAGCAAAGTCTTCGTCCTCATCTATAAGAAAACAGCAAATGTCTAGGAAAGCTTGTTTCTGATTAGTATCAAGACCATCAAAACTAATTCTTAGCACATCGATATCTCTTGCTCATTCGCACGCAGGTAATCGAAGCTTTCTTCCCAGGTATTTCTGTCAGTCTTACCGTAAAGATGGGAACCTATAACTTTTAGTGACAGTGGAAGCTCTCCCTGGAGGTCAGCAGGTGGCTTTGGTCTCATAAAAGCATGCCAATAAAACAACCACTTCGACATCTCTCTATCTAGTTCTTCTATGTCAAAGATCTTCGTTAAATGTGCCGGTTTTAGAATCTTTTTGTTACGGGTCGTCAATATGACTATACTTTTTGGGCCCAAAGAGTCGAGAAGTGGCACACACAAGGCATCTACATGTTCATCCTTATCCACATCATCCAAGACAATCAAGGCATTGATCCCCATTTTTCCCATGAACTTTATCCATAATTTTCTCCTTGATATCTAACAGATTGGCCAGAGCTTTTTCCTGCACCGCGACCAAGCCCTTATGTTGCACCTCTGTTCTTGTGTTGAAATTAAAACAGGTGTTAAACCTACTACTATTTAGTTTGAAATCGCAATTGTTGTTTTGCCAACACCCCCATTCCCACTAATCCAAAACATTGAACTGATTTGTCGTTCATCGACACGTTATCCAACGTGGAACGTCCGATATCGTTAGAACGTTGTGCGACGCCAACGGGGAAATCTACGTCCTCCAAAATCTTCTCATGTCTTTCATTGAGGGTCCGCACCACTTCCCATACTATCGATTTAAGTTGACGTCTGTTTAACCTGCAAGTTTTAGTAACTCTTTGAATCATCGGAAAAATATATATCTGCCTTCAGAACAAATTTGATCGTAAGTAACAAGAACATGTTTTCATGTGCAATGAGAAATGTTATTCAAGATGTACTTACTCTTCTTTCTCGAGATCCACTTCCATTCTCAACAAGGGCGCCGAGCTGCTTTCATCCGTCGGATACGAACCATATGATGTGTATACTATCTTCGAAGGAATGGCTGCACTTGTAAGCATGCTCTCAAAGTCATCGATGCTAAAATTTCTTGAAATGATGCAAAGTACCACCTTTGCATCGTGAAGACATGAACTGTCACTGATTAGTTCGTCATTGTTCAGTAGACGCACAGCCAATCCAAGCATGTCAAATGTTTCTTGCAATTGATTCAAGAAAGCATCACTTGTGCCGTCCCTTTTGGTGTAACATACGTGAAGGATTCCCCTTCTATCCTCCAGCGTCAGCAAATTAATGAACTCATGCACATTCAACTCCCGTAGGATGTGCTGGAATCGACTTGCCAGAACCACAAAACACTTGTTTCCACTAAGTATCCTCTTTAATTCTCCAAGCAGCTTCCTGATCTGGTCGATGCCACTATTTTCTAAATGATCAAGGACTACAAAAAACCTCTTCTTTTCCAAAAGCTGCTGAGATCCCCTTACATCATTACATGTGCTCTCCTGGATGGCTGAGCACATTTCTTGGATTATTTTCGAGACGCCATCTTGCTGGCAGGCTTTCTTCGTTACGTTAAATATCTTGTGAGATTTATCGAACCTGCTACCTAGTGTTTCTACAAGCAGATCAGCGAATTTAGACTTGTTGCCGCCATAAACACCGACGAGAAGAAGATCCTCGAACTTCTCCCGCGATTCCAGCACCTTGTAAATTTGATTTGCTTCTTCTTTATACAAGGTTTCAAAATCTGACTCATAGTTAAATCCAATGACCTCCTTTCCAGACGCTCCCACTTCCTCCGCGATGGCCATTAGGGTCTCCCACTGGTACCTGTAAAAAAATGTAAAGGAACGTATACTTTTTCATCCTAAAGAAGTTTGTCTCATTCAAAGCAATCCTCCGTAGTTGCAGTAACAAGGGTAATAAACCTACATTTTGGAGGTCCTCGTGGCGGTCTCTGTCACGGTCTTTTATTCGAACCCGTTGAAATAAGAGAGCTCCTCCATGGCACTCTTCCATCGTTCCGTTTCCTCAGTCGATTGTTGTTTCCAGTTTCAAGTAGCGAACATCAGAGGGTGCCACATTGTAAAATATAGGTGGAACTTTCTGTTTACGGGGTGTATTAGACGTGCCAGAAGAGCTATGCATATGCACGATGTAGACCACCTCTTCCAGACACCGTTTGGAGCTTATGAAGTTCGGGCTCAGGAAAATGACTTGAACTCTTGAATTTCTTATCGCCGTCTCGATGTCAGAGTTGAACTCCCTTTCCCCGTCGTTCATTTGGTAACCCACAACAAAACCAGTGATGTCCATTGAGAGCAGCATGCCACGAAGGACACTTACAACGTTATGCTGTGTATCAGGGCCATAATGGCAAATGAACACATCATAATTCGGACTCATGTGGTTCTTCCTTGAGCTTGACGTCTTCCTCCCTTTATCAGGAATGATATTACGTGAAGTAAGAAATTCCTCGACTTTCTCCACAATTTCTGCTGAGTTTTCCCATTGAAACCTGTAGGGAGATTACTGCATTTAAGTCTCGGATGCAGAGGAAAAGACGAAATGTAAAATAGCTTTGTCATTATAAGAAGTTTTCAAGATTCGTAATGGAATAAATACACCTACGTTTTCTCGCTGTCGTACTCGAACCCTTCGAAATCACAGGTGCGTTGTAGTGCTTCACGCCATTTTTCCTGTTCTGCATCACTGCTCCGTTTCACTTTAGATACGTCGTATACCACCGAGCGTGGCACGTCATAGAAAACAGGTATGATCGTGCGATCAGACATGCTGCTGCCACCGTGTAATTTCATGATTTGAACGACCTCGTCAAGACACCACCTAGAACCTGCAAAGTCTGGGCTAAAGATTATTATGGACACTTTCGAGCTTCCTATCGCACTATTGATGGCAGAGTTTAAATGAGCTCCCTTTTTTCTTTTTTTTTAAATGGAGGTTCAGCCGAGGCCTACTCCCCCGGACTTTAACTTTGAAATTGCAACTGTACAAGGAAGGGCATAGTACCCATGGGAACCTCCTTATCCCACAAGAACAGGGGTTTACAACTGGGTTGAATGGCGGTCACAACTACTGCGAGGATGGTCAAATGATGGCCAACAACTACATACAACAATTTCTGGGATTCATATGGCCCTACATGTTGCTGCCAGGGGTTGAACCCTCACCCGCTTCAAGAGGCAAGAGGCCCAACCACCAGGCCAGCGAACCGAGACCATGAGCTCCCTTTTCCATCTGGTAATCCACGAAGCATTTAATGCCTTTGAAAGAAAGCATGCCGCTGACAGAAAGCAGATCAGCGAATTTAGACTTATGGCCGCCATAAACACCGAGGAGAGAAGATCCTCAGACTTCTCCCGAGATTCCAGCACCTTGAAGACTTGATTTGCTTTTTCTTTATACAAGATTTCAAAATCTGACTCATAGTTATATCCAATGGCGTCCTTTCCAGCCGCTCCCACTTCTTTCGCCATGGCCATTAGCGTCTCCCACTGGTACCTGTAAAAAATGTAAACGAACGGAAGTTTGTCTCATTCAAAGAAATCCTTCGTAGTTGCAGTAACAAGGGTAATAAGCCTACATTTTGGAGGTCCTCGTGGCGGTCTCTGTCCTGGTCTTGTATTCGAACCCGTTGAAATGATAGAGCTCGTTCATGGCACTCTTCCATCGTTCCGGTTCCTCAGGGCTTCCGTCCAAGTCGATTGTTGTTTCCAGTTTCAAGTAGCGAACATCAGAGGCTGCCACATTGTAAAATATAGTTAAAACTTTCTGTTTACGGGGTGTATTTGACGTGCCAGAAGAGCTATGCATATTCACGATGTAGACCACCTCTTCCATCCTAAAGTCGTAACCCTAAAACATGCATATGTGTGTATGTATATGTCACATGTGTGTATATGTGTATGCATGTGTGTGTGTATGTATGTATGCATATGCATATGCATATGTGTATGTAATATGTATGCATGTGTCTGTATGTATCTCTATGTCTCTTTCTTTCTCTCTATCTATATCTCTCTATGTTAGAGTCAAGATATGACTAGCAGGAGATGGTTGAACCACACCCTAAGACGGAGGATTAGGAAATAATCCTCAACCATGGCTTTTGGGGCAAGTGGTTAGCCCATCATAATCCTAGCTGGTAGCTCGTGAGTTCAAATCCCACATTTGGTATCAGAGCTTAGAGGAAGAGAGACCTTGGGAGAGTAATCTTTGGCTTGCAAGAAGGGCAGCTTGATCTTCATGATCTTCATGAGAAGGAATACGAATAGCTATGGAGAGTCGCGTGGAGTTCAAACTTCGAGCAGCCTTGAATTGCGTGCAAAAACATAGCCGACTTCGATTGACGATGGAGTATCGAAGTGCAAAAAGCTTGGCGCAGATTGTTTATGTAGGTATTACTGTCCGTTTCATATGATAAGTCAGATATCCAGCCCTTTGACAGTCGGAGGGCTTGAACCCATGACCTATAGATAAGGGATAGGTGCTATAACCAATCGGTCAAGCTTGTTTGATAAACAGCTTTGTGGCGTAGAGATAATACTATACCAAAACTAGTCTGCGTGCAATGAACAAAAAAAAAGAGAGGGATAAAGAAAGAAAGATAAGAAGAATGAAAGAATATAGAGAGAGAGAGAAGAAGAGAATGAAGAGAGAGAAAGAGAAAGGTAGAGAGAAAGAAAGAGAAAGAGAGGGAAAGAGAAGGAAAGAGAAAGAGAAGAAGGAGAAGGAAAGAAAGAGAAAGAAAAGAAGGAAAGAGAGAAAGAGGAGTAAGAGAAAGAAAGAGAAAGGGAGAGAAAGAGAAGAAGGAGAAAAGAGATAGATAGAAAGAGAGAAGCCAAGAAAGATGGAGAAAACAAAGGAGAGAGAGAGAGAGAGAGAAAGAGATGAAAAAAAAGAGAGGTAGAGAAAAAGAGATAGAAGAAGAGAGGTAGAGAGAAAGAGATTAAAGAATATGAAGGAGCAAGAAATGGATGAACAAAGAGGAAGAGATAAGATTAGAGAGAGAAGGAAAAGAATAGAAAGAGAGAGAAGATTAAAGAAAGAGAAAAAAATAAAAGGTAGGAAGTAAGAAAAAAAAAGCAAGATTAGCATACCTATCTTCACTTAAATGGCCATAACTCTCTCGTTTCAAACCCAAATTGGATGATTTCACTTGCTATGGAAAGTAGACTTCAAGTGCTATTCAATGAGTTGCTGAAGGATACCATTGGATAATTAAAAACAACATGTAGAGAGTATTTAATTCTCTGCATATCATTTCAAGAGGTATGCGCAGCCCACTCATCTAGCTTCATTGTTTTGCCGATAACTTCCTCATAGAATATCCAAATCAAGAAATTCAACTTGGTATAGATTCTAAACTTCAAGATCCTTCTTTTGACTAGTCATAATCCATATTTGGTCCATTGGAAGCCATCTCTGTATAAGCTTTTAGATGGCTGTTGATTGGCGAGAAACTCATTTTGAGTGATTTGAGTGTCCAATTATGATTATTAGAAATTTCTAATAATATTTTGAACCATTTCAAATACGAATGAAGTAATTTTCATACATTTGCATCATAGTTTTGCTCTCAAATATATTCATTTGAATACCTCTCGCATCAAAGTTTATAATTTTGCATTGTATTTTCTTCTAGTTTTAAGAAATCAATATTGGAATGTGCATGAAAGCTAGTTTTTACATGCATTTATCTATGCACATGAAGTTACAATAACTTATGTTGATTCATAAAAAACATCCAAAGATCTTGTTTGTGTGTTTTAGAATCTTCTACAGGTATTGAAGGCAGAAAAAGACATTGTTATGAGGGCGTGTAGTGCCCAACAACACATTGTGGAAAAGTTTCTTATTTGCAGGTTTATGGAGCAAATAAAGTGGTTTTCCAAGCACTAGGCTGATGCCTATCATTGTAAAGACTATTATTTTTTTTTCAAGCTTCATTTTCCTGGCGAAATGCTACCGGAAATTTTATAGCCACATGGCATTATATGCCATGTGAGAACTAGAGTGATGTTGTGTTGTGTGAGAGAGGAAGTCTTCTCTCAGCATAGCTAAAACTATATAATTTTATTGAAGTAGAGAATAATATGCATGAGTGAATGCATGCATACATAGATGATATGATTGCTAGAAAGTTGAAATGCATGATGCATTTTCTGTTTATAGAAGATCACTTTTATGCATCACCACGATGAGTTAGGGTGAGCATGAGATATGTGATCGAGCTACCAGACATAGGCTAATTATGCCTTTAGAAATTAAAAGATAAGGTGTATATATCAAGAACAACTAAGATGTGTTTTCTACTAGTAACGCATGAGCACATAAACGGTTTTTCATGCGAGTCTATATACTTGATATAGAGGTTTATCTGGAGTTCGCACAAGAGTGTTATGATTTTATCATCAATACAAGTATTAAGTGCTTGTATATGATTGGTTGCGATGAGATTAATGAATGTGCAAGAAGCACAATGAATAGAATGACATCCATAGATATTCACTTTTCACTCAAATTAAAGGTGGATACTATGTAAAGAGTTGACTTTTCAACGAGATGATTTGGATGATTATTTGGTTTGCATTGATCTAGATGATCATTATATGCATGGATATATCTCCATGAAATAATCCATCCAAGATAATGAATTACTTTTTTTAATCATAAGGATTAACATGTTTTATCATTTTTAAGTTTGAAAAAAAATGATCAAGCAAATAGTTAGTGAAGTAGCAGCCTCACAGAGATTTGGATGCTACTCTTTGAGGGAATGCCAAAATTTATTGAAATTTGGAGGCAAAGTAGCTCATAGGATGCTCTTTAAGCTGACCAATGTTCAAGTAATTTGGAGACTTTTAGGTAAGTCAAGTGACCTCTGCACAAAAAGTGCTGCTACTAGAGGTAGAGGCTTGAAATAGGTGACATAGGTCTGTTGCGAAGGGCATTTCGCTTAATTGGTAGATCCAAATGGAATGATTTTCCTTGGAAATGAGAGCTTTCTAGATGGAATTTATGCATACCAAGTTTCATTACTTTTAAATATCATTTGATAGGTCAAATAATCTCTTCACATCAAAGTGCAATCTCTAGAATTTATGAAATGTATAACAAAGATAGAATTATACTTTTGAATGAGTATTTGATTTTATTTTTAATTGAAATCTTGTGAGACCAAACTAGATACATTGATCTAGATTTGGACACAAAGAAAATGAAATTTAGTATTTAATTGGCCAGTCTAAGGGCTTCACGAAGATGACACTGTACATTTTCAGAGTTGGTCGTCAAGTGTTCGACCCTTTTAGTAAAATGGTCATGAAACTCTAAGAAAATATCCAAATCAAGTGATTTTTGTGCCTAATTAAATCTTGAAAAAAGCTACAAAAGGTTGGAAAGTTTCATAGATTTTGGATGAGTAAAAGTTAGTTAAAATTAAGATTTAATGTGCTATTATTGGAAATTGTTTATCCAGGAGGCATTGTTGAAAGGAAAAGACTTTTCACAGGTTTTTTATGATACGTTTTTGAGATGGTGTGATCACCATGGGGTAGATATGCCCTAGATACTTGTTTTTTGAGCATTGGTTTATGGTGACCATTCTCAGTAGGACAAAGGAGACTCTATCAAAATTTTCGAGAATATATACAGTGCCATGAGAGCATGGAACAGGAGAACCTTGATAGTTGTTCTCATTTCATATACTTGGATTCATACAAGTTGTATAAAGACCAATTTACTGTGATTTAATATTTGATTCAAGTCGCATGAGTTGATATTTGATAAAAGACGTTGTGGGCGCGATTTTTGACGACTGGCGGATCAATTCAGTCGCCTCGCTAATGGTGCACGCAGGGTGACTATGTAGAACAGGTTAAAACTTTTCCTAAGGTCCGTAGGGTAAAGCGTTCATATATCTTTCTATAGCGTCAAAGTAAGATGGTGAGATAAGTTTTTCACTAACTACTTGGTCTTTAACGCATTCAGTTTTGTTTGAATCTTCTTGAAAATTATCGTCGTTTCTATCTACAGTTGGTGGGAAAAGTTCTTCACTATTCTCAATGCTAGGTGGAACAGTGGAAAGTAAATGTAAAGTTCTATTAGGATCATGCAAATTTTCTTTAACTATCTTATTTTTAACTCTCTCTTCAACTTCCTCAACTGGTTTAGGAAATAATAAATCAAATGTAGTTGGAGGTAGAAAGGATCTACTTGAAGAAGCCTCTTTAGACATAAGATGAAAATGACACTAGATTAATGATCAAATTCCTATACACACTTATAAGATAATTTCATAAAATGATAACCTAATCAAGCTTAATGAATAACCTGTACAAGCTAATCAATAGTTTAAACTAAGTAATTCTTTTTGCCGCAAATCTTCAGTTCATTAACAGGGTTGCAATTCTTCAGAAAATCACATGAATCTCCAGTTCGCCAACAGCGCTCTGAAAATCACATGACAAAAATTAGTATATCTTTATAAAAATTAACACTCATTTAGCATTTTTTAAATAACACTAAAGTAATTAACTTTCTAAAACACATTTATATTAAGTACATTCTTTTATTAAAATAGATACATTACAATAAATAATTCATTTACATAATTATTTAATATACATCAACATACATTATTTACTCATAAATAAACATGCATTTAACTAACATACATACATGCATAAATGATTATTCACAAACATACATATGCATACCATACATATATATACATACATACATGATATGCACACACATGAACATGCAAATTAAACTACACTAACATAGCTCACATGCATGCATTCATATGCATAAATGAACATGAATAGGCATATATGCACTATCATAAACAGCTTATACTAACAAACATATGCATAATCATACATATACATGCATACATACCTAATACTATCACACACATGCATGAACATACACTAACACACACACATGCATGAACATTCATGCACATGCATAAACACACACATGCATGATCATACACTAACACACACATGCATGAACATACACTAACATACACATGTATGAACATACATGCATATACATAAACATACACTAACACATACTAACATATATGAACTTACACTAACATATACATGCATGAACATATACTAACACATACATATATGAACTTACACTAACATATACATACATGAACATATATGATATGCACACATACATGCATGAACTAACATGGATAAATTTCTAACATGCATTAGCTAAATATACATTTATATGCAAAACCATATTCATGCACTTAACATTCATCAAACATTCATAATCATGCCTATCATGCATATCCTATCATCTAACATGCACTATCTTAACTACCATGCATTAACATTCCTAACTTCTAACTTGTACTACCTAACATATACATCCATTACTTAACATCTAACTACATGCATATATACACTATCATGTTTAATAAGTACTAACATACCTAACATGCACTATCATACTTACATGGGTTCAAGCTCTAACTCTAACATGGTTCATGCATTAAACTAACATGGGTGCATATCCTAATATGTAACATGCACTATCTTGATAATTGGGTAAAAGAACTTAGGTGTCTATCAAGTTGAAGATGCTTGGGATAAGGGTAGGGTAAGAAATGTATAGGCTAAGAATGGTTAGGTTAAGTATTGGAATAAAGAAAAGTTGGATGGAATAATGAGTTCTTTGGAAAAGAATAAGGTTAAGTTGCTTCTTCTCTATGCTAACCTGCGAGCACACAAAAAACATTAGGATAACAAACATACATTAAGCAATCAACCTAATTAGTTAAACACACACACACACACATAAATAGATACATAATCATATATTCTTATAAATAAACATATTTAAGACATAAATATTCACATGCACACACATAAATAAATGCATATACGTATATACTTATACATATATTAACGCATAAATATAAATTAAAACATATATATATATATATATATATATATATATATATATATATATATATATATATATATATATATATATATATTCAAATAAAACATTCATTCATAATCATACATAAATACATATAATCTCATACATAAACACATAATCTTTTTCATAATTAAATATTAAAGTCATAAACTCTATTAAAATTAATTAAAAATTATTTATATTATTAATATATAAAATAATCGTTTAATATATATATTAAGTAAACATAAAACATAATAAAAAAGAAATAAAATATAACTAAAATAAAATAAAACATAATATAAAAGAGATAAAAGTAAACATAAAGCATAATTCATAATATAAAAAAGAAAAATAAAAAAAAAGAACACAAAATTCAAATTTACTCTCCCTCTCTTTCTCTCTCTCTCTCTCTCTCTCTCTCTCTCTCTCTCTCTCTCTCTCTCTCTCTCTCTCTCTTTCTCTCTCTCTCTCTCTCTCTCTCTCTCTCTCTCTACTACGCCGATGGCTGCATCCGTCGGCTGCAGAGAGAGGGAAGGAGAGGGAAAAAAAGGGAAAAAACAAAACAAAAAAAGAAAGAAAAATAATAAAAAATCTCCTACTGTCTCTCTCTCTCTCTCTCTCTCTCTCTTTCTCTCTCTCTCTCTCTCTCTCTCTCTCTCTCTCTCTCTCTCTCTCTCTCTCTCTCTCTCTCTCTCTCTCTCTGCTGCGTGCGCAGCAGAGCTGCGCCGCCGGCAGAGAAAGGGAGGGAGAGAGAGGGAAAAAAAATATTTTTTAAATAAAAAAGGAAGAGGGAAAAGGACAGAGAAAAAGGAAGAAAAATAAGGGAAAAAAAGAAAAGAATAAGATCTCTACAACTTCTGAATTTCCAAAAAAAATTTGCTTTCCAAAAATTGAAGGACAAAAGCAAGAGAGATGGCCTTCTCTCTCCTCCTGTCAGAGAACTGTCATAGAACTATGTGCAAAATTTGACTATAGTCTAGAGCAAAAAGTAAGTACCTGAAAATCACATGAGCTTGTGAGTACGTGCTCCCTCTTTAAATAGATGAGAGTAGCCCACCATAGCCCACATTTATCCATAGATAACTGAACCAACCTACCTAAATTAACTCCTCTTCAACTCAACCACACTCAACAAGAATTTAGGCGTGGGATTTTTCCTATTTGAATTTTCCAAATTTCACTCAACCAATTAAATATCTAATGGACCATAGACTTTAGATTTTAAATAACTTTTCACTTCTTTTTTTAATTTATTTAAATACTAGACTTTTTAGAATAAATACTAAACTTTAGTCTAAAATTAATTTAACCCATCTAAATTTATATTATAACCATAAGCTTAATGGAATTAAATAATATATTTTTCTATTGGAATTAATTTTCTAAGGTTCCATATGATATATTTAACCTATTTAATAATTCATTTATGGACTACAACCTACTTATTTAATCATTTAACCTTAGGTTTATCCTACAACTAACTTTAAACCACATCAATTAATTCCAACTAACCCATAAAACTATTTTCTAACCTTCCATAACCCTCTAGGATGAATATTTAACCCTTAAAATTTAACTAGAACCCTATAAAACATGCTCGAAATATACATTTAACACTTAATTACCTTTGCATTTAAATTAAAATCCTTTAAAACATGACCTAGACCTTTAGATAACCCATACTTACCCTTAATATTTAGCTAGAATACTATAAAACATGATCAAAATATACATTTAGCCCTTAATTACCCTTGCAATTCCTATAAAACATGATCAAGACCTTTAATTGATCCTTAATTACCCTTAAATTTACTTTCAAAACATAGAAAACCCCTTAACTAACCCTTGACTTTTCATCTATACCCTTAATAAATACTTCCCATCCTGATAATATTAAGCAAACTTCTTTTCCTACAGAAATTAAAATCAAACATTAGTAAAAAATTTCATAATTTAACCAAACTTGTATCAATCAAATAATCTTTTAATTTTTGAAATATTTTAAGAGTAATAAATTCTCTCCGACAGCGCATCCTTCACAACTCTAATTGAGTTGATTTATTAAATAGTTTCTCAATTCTCAACTCAAGATGAGTTGATGTTATAGATAGTTATGAGTGATAGAGTCATAGGAATGATTCTATTCTTTCCATCAAGGGAAGGAAACACTTCAGGAACACTTCATGATTTCATTACATTATTTATGGTTGTGAGTACTCATCGAGTTATTGTTATCATTTTTGAGAGAAGTGTTCGACTTTAATCTCATACACGCATCTATGTGGAGTATAAAGTTGGTGGTATGGGACATCAAACTTTGTATTCTACCTCGGTTTAGGACAGATGGTATGGGAGAGATGTCTCTGAGATTGTATTTTTTTTATATGATTTGGAGTTCATTTATATGATCTTCTGGTATCATCTTATTATTAGACAACAGAGGGGCAGTTGAGACAGTCACTCTGTATGTGATCGCAAAGAAGGCAAGTCTGCAGGCTAGTAGTGTAGAAGCGAAAAGGCAAGGTTTGTGCATAAGAACTATGAATAGGCAATTGCATTGAGAAGAAATTTATAGAGTACGTACTACTTTATTTGATATTCCTGAGAATAGGCCATGGTTCATACATAGTGTGTATGAGGTGAGCTAGATGCTTAGCCTAGTGGGCTATGAGTGTGCACACATCTAATTACCATTATTCAAAGTATGTGATGGACTCATATTATGGTCCTCATTATATCTGGGAGTTCCAGATTATTACAATGGTTTGCTTGAGACACCTCATTCCTAGTTAGGAATGATTTGATCATAGTGATGATCAGATGGTGGTTAGAGATAAAGCAAGTTTCATCCACTTGGAACATCTTGCATGTTATTATTGAGAAGGCGGTGGTAGTTCCACTAGTTGCTATACTTTCTTAGCATGTCTTCACTTGGCATGATGGATTTGATTCCAGAGAGTGGATTAGGATTTACTTTGTATGGGAAATATTTTGGATTATCATATATGATAGATCGAGATTTTGATCCATGGTTTGATTATTATATATGACACATCGAGATCTTAGTCCTTAGTTTGGGTGTGAGAAATTGATATATTGGTCCCTATTTTGGATCATTGACATATTGATATCTTGGTCCATAGTCTAGATCGTTGATAGATTCTCATCTTGGATTCATAGTTTGGATCATGCTTAGACTTTCTTGAGTTTCATTTTCATTACAGTAGGTAAATCAAGTAGATTTAATCGAGCATAGAGATAGTAAATCAAGAAGATTTACTTGAGCTTATAGATAAAACACTATTTGGAAAAGATTTCCATTTATGGCAGTGGTAGTTCCATTAGTTGCTATACTTTCTTAGCATGTCTTCACTTGGCATGATGGATTTGATTCCAGAGAGTGGATTAGGATTTACTTTGTATGGGAAATATTTTGGATTATCATATATGATAGATCGAGATTTTGATCCATGGTTTGATTATTATATATGACACATCGAGATCTTAGTCCTTAGTTTGGGTGTGAGAAATTGATATATTGGTCCCTATTTTGGATCATTGACATATTGATATCTTGGTCCATAGTCAGGATCGTTGATAGATTCTCATCTTGGATTCATAGTTTGGATCATGCTTAGACTTTCTTGAGTTTCATTTTCATTACAATAGGTAAATCAAGTAGATTTAATCGAGCATAGAGATAGTAAATCAAAAAGATTTACTTGAGCTTACAGATAAAACACTATTTGGAAAAGATTTCCATTTATCTTTAGTATTTTTCCACAGAGATCGAGACATAGTCACATTGTTTTGGATTAGTGTAGTATTTTTTTTTCATTACTCTAGTAGAGTAAGTGATTTTTCATGATTATATCATATGTATTTCAGGGAGACAAGGACAAGCTGCCGAGGTCTCTATAGGTGACAGGTCGTCACAAGTTAGTGGTCAAGGTCTAGGCATAGGGAGTCCGAGGATATTTTGGGTACTTATGCTGTGCAAATATGGACTCATTGGGCCTCAGAGGGATTCCTACAGTATGCCCAAGGAAAGGACTACTATTTGTTGGTGGAAATGCTAGATATAAAGCACAAAGACTAGTTGTCTACTTTTTGAGCATTTAGTATTTCAAACACCTACCACACTCTACTTTTATTATTTGGAATCACAGATTTTGATTCCCAGGTTTATAGCTCCTTCTATATCATTGAGGACAACAATCTTTAGAAGGGGGAGAGAGTGTTATATTCCAAAGATGTACATGCTTGGAGGAACGAGAAGTTCCTTGCTCGGGGGTTAGCCAAGGCCAAATGCCAGAGAGTTCATACGAGGACCTACTCATGATGGCTAGATGAGTAGAGGGATCTTAGAGAGAACTCTAGATGGTGACTAGGCAAGGGCTATAAATAGGCTGGGAGGTGAGTCCCAGGCATGTCATTCTCCACTTCCAATTCTCACAACATACACAAATGCATATACATACACACACATATTCATACTCATACTCACATTATACATACATACATACATGTACACACACATATACATACATACATGTACACACACACATGTATAAATACATACATTGATATGCATACATACATACACACATATTTGCATGTACGTACACAAATACATACATACATACATGCATACACGCATGCATATTACATAAGCACACACATATACATACACACTCACATATGTATACACACACATATGTGCAAACACACATGCGTATGCATACATACACACACACATGCATGTACACACACATACATACATACACACATGCATATTACATACACATGCACATATACATACAAACCCACATATGTATACACACATGCATATGCATACATACATACACACACATATGCATGTACACACACACATACATAGATACACACATGCATATTACATACACATGCACATATATATACACACTCACATATGTATACACACACATGCATACATGCACATATATACACATACACACACATCACATATACATACATACACATGCATATGCATACACACATGCATATGTATACATACATGCATATGCATACATACATGCATATGCATACATACATGCATATGCATACATACATACACACACATATGTGCATACACACATGCATATGCATACATACATACACACACATATGCATGTACACACACACATACATACATACACACATGTGCATACATACATACACACACATATGCATGTACACACACACATACATACATACACACATGCATATTACATACACCTGCACATATATATACACACTCACATATGTATACACACACATGCATACATGCACATACACATACACACACATCACATATACATACACACATACACATATATACATGTTTTAGGGTTAGGGTTTTGGGATTAGGGTTTTTGACTTTTACACATATACACACATGCACACGTATACACATGCATACACACATCTCTCTCTCTCTCTCTCTCCCTCTACACACACATCTCTCTCTCTCTCTCTCTCTCTCTCTCCCCTACACACACATCTTTATCTCTCTCTCTCATCTTGGTAAGTGATGTGCATAGTCTTTCACTCTCTCTCTCTCTTTCTCTATGTCTTCTCTTTTTAAATTTCTCTTTTCTTTTGTTTTGCAGGAGCTTTTTGGCATCGATCCTTTGGAATTTCACAAGGGACAATGTTGATTTGGCTTTGATGAGAGTGATCAAAAGAATTGCATCGGTGTAAGTGATTTTTTAGAGATATGAAGAGAGAGAATAAGAGAGATATAGAGAGAGAATGAGGCAGAGAGAGAGAGATGAAAGAGAGAGAGAGAGAGAGAGATAAAGAGAGAGATATAGATAGAGAGAAAGAGAGAGACATAGAGATACACACACATGCATACATATTACATACACATATGCATATGCATACATGCACACACAAATATACATGCACATATGTGTACCCACACATGCATACATGCACATACACATACATACACATCACATATACATTCATACAAACATACATATACATGTTTTAGGGTTAGAGTTTTAGGATTAGGGTTTTTGACTTTTACATGTATACACACATAATACATACACACATGCACACATATACACATGCATACACACATACACATAAACATATAGACACATCATATATACATACATACATACACACATATGCATGTTTTAGGCTTAGCTTTTTGGGATTAGGATTTTGGTTTTTACGTACATACACACATCCATACACACATATACACATGTACACACATATGTGCATATGTGTATATACATACACACACATGCATTTAGGGTTAGGGTTTTAGGATTAGGGCTTTTGACTTGTACGCATATACACACATAATACATACACACATGCACACATATACACATGCATACACACATCTCTTTCTCTCTCTCTCTCTCCCCCTACACACACATCTCTTTCTCTCTCTCTCTCTCTCATCTTGGTAGGTGATGTGCGTACTCTTTCACTCTCTCTTTTTCTCTATGTCTTCTCTTTTTAAATTTCTCTTTTCTTTTGTTTTGCAGGAGCGTTTTGGCATCAACTCTTTGTAATTTGACAAGAGAAGTTCTGATCCGCAATTAGGGCAGTGGTAGAAAATGATGGCGGAAATGAAGATAAGATGGTTGGCTGCAGGATGAATAAACTCAATCACATTTCGGATGCAATGAACAGTATGGGACATTGGGGAGCCCGTGGAGTGTAACATTATCATTAGTACGAACTGCATATCTAGAGCCGATTCGGAGAGCCCACAACTTACAAGTTCTTAAGAGCCTAAATTTGACGGGCATTTTGCATGTCAATGGCATTTTGCCTCTCAAATATGGGTGATTTTTTAAACTTCTTGTCAAATTATAGGCTGAGGTTGGTAGTTTGCCAGTCATGTTTTATACTTATATATGCATATTAGATCTATACAACCCCTATAAATTTAGGCCCTATGAATCACGTTCTTATGAATAACATATGCCCCCATTATACCGTAGCAAAATCTCTGTGTGCTCGATCATCAACATCTCCTAAACAGTTGAAGTGGGTATAAAACGTCTTTTTTGTGTGTATGTGTTTATGGGTGACTTTAGACCGAGCCTTAGGAACTATGAGAGGAAGAAAGGCTCTTCCGTCTAGAACAATGGAAATGTTGAACAATTCCCCATCTCTCTATTCACACACTCCTTGGAACACAATTAACAAGATGGCATTGAAAATCTAATGTGGAAGCTATGAGCAGCTTGAGGTGGAGGGAAGGACTTTGTAACAATAATCACAAAATTGTACCATGACATGGCTTAGAAAAGCGTACATACATCTATGCAATGTGAAGAGCTAATTGGAGGAATAGTGGAGTTGGAAGATAAATAGTGATTGGTACATCATAGTAAAATTTTGAGGGCATCACTAAGTCTGAATTTCCCCTATTGTTTCAAACTTTTCAGCCACATGGAGAGATAGACCGATCCCTAATGATATGCAGCCTTTATTACAATTAAACAACAAACCTAAATGGAGAAGATATGAATGATTGAGGAATGAGCTAGGGTTCTTGCCTATGTTTCTCATGTTGGAGTTAGACGTCTATGGAAGCACACAAACAACACAAGGAAGAAGAAGAAGATTGGATCACAACGCACAAGACTAAATGTATTACTAGAGAATGTACAAAGATAAGTAGCCCATTAGGGCAATAGGCATATATACAAGCCAGGGGTAGAAAACCTCCTAAAGAGGGAAAAAAATTGCCCCGACAGTCGTAGAGTGTTCACACACATCACTACCTAAATATATCAACAAATCCCCTCTGGGAATGATGCGGTGAACAAGCAGCTGGCACTCATGTATAAGGAAGTGCCGAGCTATGTGGAAATCACTCCAAAAAAGCAAGTAAGCCCAAAGCTTTGCGAAAATCTTCAAACTTCTCCCTAGGCCGAGCCTTTGTGAAAAGTTCTGCAATGTTCTCCTGCGTGGGCACATATGCAAAGCTGATCTCCCTAGTAGAGAACATCTGCCTCACATAATGATAATGCATCTCAATGTGCTTAGTGCGAGCATGCAACATAGGGTTCCTCGTAACTTCTAATGCGCTCTAACTATCAGTGAAGATGGTGGACGCAGAAGACTGACCAACATCCAAATTAGTCTTAAGGCGTCTGAGCCACACACACTCAACAATCGTTGTGAAAGCTTTCCTATGATTAACTTCACAATGGAAACGGCCACAGTAGGCTGCTTCTTGCTCAACCAAGATATACATGAGCTACCAAGCATGAAGCAAAAGCCACTAGTGGACACATGAGTGTCATAGCAACCAACCCAATCAGAGTCAAAAAAAGCATGCAAGTCTTGTGGTAGTGATCCCTCCTTGCGATAAAACAACCCAAGTGGTCGAGTACCACTCAAGTAGCGAAAGATGCGCTTAACCGCCTGCCAATGCTTGACTCCTGGGCAATGCATAAACCTGCTCATCTATGAGACAACAAACTGAATATCTGGCCAAGTAATGCATAAGTAAATCAAGCATCCAACAACCTGCAGATAGAGAACAGCATCAAATGCATCTCTAGCATCATGAAGACTCAATCGTAAATCTATCTCCATAGGAGTGAGAATAGGTTTACAATCTTCAAGGCCAAGACGCTATAATAATGTGTCAATATGTTTCGTTTGACACAAAGCCATTCCACCATCAAACATGCATAAACTGAATGCCCAAATAATGATGGAAATGCCCCAAATCAGACATCTCAAATGAGGCATGCAAATCATCCATAAAATCAGCAATATGCCTCTCATGATCACCAGTGACTGCATGTCATCAACATAAACCACAATGATCAAAAGTACATCATTAGCACGCATAACATATAAGGTGCTTTCAATTATACTGTTATCAAAACCATGTGCAATGAGATAGGCATGTATCTTTTCATACCAAGCATGTGGTGCTTTCTTTAAACCATATAATGCCTTCTTTAACCTACACACCTAGTTCTTATGCCCTTTCTGCACAAAGCCATGGGGCTGAAAAACCTACATTTCTTCATGCAATTCACCATTTAAAAATGGTGTTTTTATATCCAACTGATGTACATCCCAACCATGATGAGCTGCAAGTGCACAGATGCTATGAATAGTAGTCATTCGGTGAGTAGGTGCAAATATCTCATCAAAATCAATGCCTCTTTCATGCGCATAACCCTTTGCAACAAGCCTAGCCTTATACCTGTCAACTATACCATCAGGTTTACGCTTCAACTTGTATACCCACTTAGTGCCAATGGCCTTCTTGCCAAGAGGCAAGTCACAAAAAGACCAAGTACCATTATGCATTATAACATCATATTCATATTGCATCGAAGCCATCCAATTTTCTAAATTTTATGCTTCATCAAAGGAAACAGGCTCAGTCTCACCACAGAGACTAGAGGCAGCCATAGCATAGCAATCTAATGCAAAAGAGGCACTATGAGAGGCTGAGCGAGTATGATATGATAGAGATGCATCTAATTTGCTATTACGCAAGGTCTGCACCAACCATTTTGGCATAGTTTTTTCCTGCTCAATATCAACTCTCCCATCAACAAGTGCATCATGTAAATCTGCATCAGAAATGGAATGATCTGCATCATCACATGAAACCTAGAAAAGCTGAGAAGTTGCCTCATTAGTATCAACACTAGACTGTCCACCTATAAAAAGAGGCAGCAAAGTATCATACATATCTTTTGAGCTAACATATGTCTCCTTAGTACATGAAAGCAATGGCTGAATAGCATCTTCCACAAAAACATCATCACAACTAACCAGAATGCATATAGTTTGTGGATGATACAGACGATAGCCTTTACTTTCCGAACTCTACCCAACAAAAATACATTTTACTTCTTTATCATCCAATTTCTTGCGATGTTTTTCAGGCACTAATGCATATGCCAAACAACCAAAAGCATGCAGATGAGTAACAGATGGCTTGGGATCACGCCAACCCTCATATGGAGTGATAGAATGCAGTGCTTTAGTGGGACACCTGTTAAGTACATATTGAAGTATTTCGATGGCGATGCACCACACTGCACTCTCCTTCTCGAGAGCTCCACGACGATATGCTCGGAGTAGAAAACCGAGCTCTTGACGCCACACACAGTACTCCACACAGAGGTTGTAGAATACGCAAAAACCGCAGTACACAGGGAGCACGAACACAACCTTCTTAGGTCTTACAAATGCAGTCGAACTTACAGTCTGTGACTGACCAGGCCACTATATGTTTTATTAAAGAACATATACAAAGAAGTGTCCGGTGGCCATTTGGCCTTTCACATGGACACTAACGGTAACAATCTCCCACTAAAGGCCAATATGGCCAGAGTAACTATGGGAGAAAAAAGAAAGAATGATAAAGAATACCTGAGTGTAAGTATACAAACTATACCTCCCACCTGATGGGCATGTTACACAGTATACAAGTGACTGCGTAAGATCAAGAATCAAGTAACCCCCATCAAGTGACAACAGTGTCGAAAGCTATCCTGTGGTAGAGCTTTAGTCAAAGCATCTGCAGCATTATCTCGAGTGTGAACCTTCTCAAGAATAATGCTCTCAGTGGCTAAGCAATCTCTAATGAAGTGATACCTCACCTCAATGTGCTTGGTCTTTGCATGATAGACCGGATTCTTAGCCAAAGCAATGGCACTCTGACTATCACTGAGCAAGTGAGGTACATGTTGAGGCAAACCCATATCACAAGCAAGACGAGAAAGCCACAATGCTTCCTTACATGCCTCACTTGCTGCAACATACTCTGCTTCTGTGGTGGAAACAGCTGTACATTCTTGAAGACGAGATCTCCAAGAGATAGCACCTCCAGCAAAATGAAAAATGTACCCTGATGTAGACTTACGATTGTCTACACAACCAGCATAGTCAGAATCTGTGTAACCAATAATGGATGCTTTCCATCTACCTAAGCATAGACACTTGTCCTTAGTGCCACTCAGATATCTCAAAATCATTTTGACCGCTTCCCAATGTTTCTTGCCAGGATTAGACATATATCTGCTCACAACTCCCACTGCAAATGCAATGTCTGGTCTCGTAGCTACCATAGCATACATGAGACTACCAACAGCAGACTGATAGGGAATTTTGATCATGAATTCCTTTTCCTCATCTGATTTGGGGCAGTCATCCTTGCTCAATTTCACATATGTGGGTAAAGGTGTACTCAATGCCTTTCCACCCTGCATATTGAATCGATGAAGTACTTTGGATATGTACTCACTTTGAGACAAGTATATGCATCTTTTACTCCTATCATGAGTAATGCGCATGCCAAGAATATGTTTGGCATCCCCCAAATCCTTCATATCAAATGTCTGACTCAACTTCTTTTTGAGAATTGACAAATCATAAGAGGACTTCCCAGCAATCAACATATCATCGACGTAAAGTATCAAGCATATCAAGCTGCCATCAGAACATCTCTTTGTGTAGAGACAATGATCCTCATTGCTCCGAGAATAGCCTTGGGACTTCATAAAAGCATCAAACTTTTGGTACCATTGTCTAGGAGACTGTTTAAGTCCATACAAGCTCTTCTTGAGCTTACAAACTAGACTTTCCTTGCCAGGAACTACATAACCCTCTGGTTGTTCCATATAGATCTCATCTGTAAGATCTCCATGCAAGAAAGCTGTTTTCACATCCATTTGGACTAGCTCTAAGTCCTCCATTGCAACGAATCCAAGCAACATGCGCAAAGTAGTCATCTTGACCACTGGAGAGAAGATTTCCTCAAAATCAACACCATGTTGTTGCTTAAAACCCTTTGCAACAAGTCGTGCTTTATATTTTGGAGAAGCACTATCTGATGTGAATTTCAGCTTATATACCCATTTACATGGTAAAGCTTTCCTGCCCTTTGGCAAAGGTACTAAGTCCCAAGTACCATTCTTGTGAATAGAATCCAACTCACTCTTCATGGCACGCTCCCACTTGACATGATCCTCTGTCTGCATAGCCTCTTTGTAGCAAGAGGGCTCACCGGCATCTGTTAGCATAACAAAATCTAAACCTGGAACATATCTATCAGGTGGATATGAGACACATGCAGAACGTCTCAATGGTTGCTGAACAGGAACATGTGCAGACTGATCTGAATGGACATTCTCTTGAACATCCCTATGTGTAGCATTTTTATGCATGCTAATCGGAGGACTAGTATCCTCAAACACCACTCTTCTCACTTCAACCTCCTTAATCGGCTGTTTATGCATCTTAGACTCATTAAAAATGACATCACTACTTCTGATCACTGACCGTGTTTCAGGATCCCATAAGCGATATCCAAATTGTCCTTCTCGACCATATCCAAGAAAAATGCATTTCTTTGACTTATGGTCCAACTTGTGTCTAAGATTCTTGGGTATATGAACATTGATGGAGAGTGTTAATCTCCAAAAGAACAAGTTAACCTTGAATTTAGATCACCTCTATATCAAGATCAACTTTAGACTCCACCTAATTTAGAGAATCTTTACCAAATTATCAGGAAATTGATTATTCTGAAAAATTCAGTTTCTTCAGAAAAGTCTGCTGCAGATTAGTCACTCATTGACTAATCAATCCTGTAAAGTTTTATGATAAAACTTTGCACAACACTTCGCCTTAAGGTTGCGCAACTTTGCCAAGTTAAATCTCTCAAAAAGATTAAGTACACACTGAGAAATGTGTGAAACACTTTACCTATGTCTGAAAGTGCTTCTCTGCAATGGCGACTTTGACACCTGCAACTTCTTAGCACTGGTTCTCCCAAAGTAAATCCCGTTTGATCAAGATCTTTTAGCCATAGATAGCTTACCTTCCAACTTAGATTTTAAGCCCTCATTTGTGTAAAACTTTACACTATAGACTGAGCAATGATCATTTCATTGAAGATGAAATGTGCGCCAGATTTCTCGACTGTTAGAACATTCTTACATATGAATGTTCCTAATCAAAATTCTCACAGTCTGATTACAATTAACCTCTCAAATTCTAGCCATAGATGGATTAGCTATGGACTTAGATACGTGCAAAAGGATTTCTCAAAAGATTAAACACAGAGGGAGCAGAAAGCAAAATATCGGGCGCAAAATTTTTCGATTTCTCAGAAAATTTACATCTAAGTGAGGATGGACAATTCACTCACTCTTCATGTGTCTAATGACACTAATTTCTCTCTTCCTATTCTCAAATCTCTTCTGCTCTACTTGCCCGACATTTTCAAACATATTTATAGATGAATATATACAAGTGTATGACTTAAACAAGGGTATAAGTCAGCTAATGTACATATGTGTACATATCTTTGAGTTTTCTGAAAATGTCCTTCCTTCAACCATCTGACTTTGTTTCCTTCTTGACTCCTTGACTTCATTTCTCCATAATCCTTCAATTGATGATTGTCATGCACCAACAGCTCCCCCTCAATCATTAATTGAGGTTCTTTTCTATCTTCTTTACTCCAGCCATATCCTTGAATCTTTGTAGTTTTGGTCCATCTAGACTTTTAGTCATCATATCTGCAACTTGATCTTTTGTGGGAGTGTGTATGACTTCAATCTCTTTCTCAATGACCTTCTCTCTCAGAAAATGATACTGTATTTCAATATGCTTAGTTCTAGCATGAAATACAGGATTAGCTGCCAAGTATAATGAACTCATATTGTCTCCACAAATAATAGGAGTACTCTGAATCACATCAAAAACTTTCAAAAGTGTCTTTAGCCATATTACCTCTTTTGCAGCTTCCACCATACCTTTATATTCTGCTTCTGTAGATGACAAAGCAACTGTATGTTGCTTCTTGGAACACCATGAAATCAATTTGTCTCCTACATAGCACAAGTATCCATGTGTTGATCTTCTATCATCCACATTACCTGCCCAATCTGCATCACTATATATCTTGATTCTTGTATCTGAAGTAAACCCATAGTACAACCCTTCTCTGAGTGTACCCTTGATGTACCTAAGTACTCTTTGTCCTGCAATCCAATGTTCCTTTCTAGGACAATGCATGAATTGTGAAAGCACACCAACTGCATATGACAAGTCAGGCCTTGTCAATGTAGCATAAATCAAGCTACCAACCAAACTTTGATAGAGTTTCATATCTCTGAACTCTTCTCCTCCAAACCTAGACAATTTATGGTTCACTTCCAAAGGTGTAGGTGCAACCCTGCAATCTTCCATTTTAAATTTGGTTAGCAAATTTTTAAGATACCTTTCTTGGGTCACATATACTCCATGTTGAGTATAAGAGATCTCCATTCCCAAGAAGAATGATAGGTTCCCCAAATCACTGATTTTGAACTCTTTCTCCATCTGCTTCTTGATCATTTGTATCCCCTTATCATCTGTTCCTGTAAGTATTATGTCATCAACATAAATACACACATAAATGAATCCATTTTCACTTGCTTTGACTAGCAAGCTACTATCTGCCTTTGATGCTTGAAATCCAAGATCATTCAAGAATTTTACAAGCCTATAATTCCAAGCCCTTGGGGCTTGCTTCAACCCATACAAAGCTCTCTTGAGCTTACATACATAATTTGGACTCACTTGATCTTTGAACCCATCTGGTTGCTCCATGTAGACTTCATCTGAAATGTAACCATTCAAGAAAGCATTTTTAACATCTAATTGAGACAACTTCCAACCTTTACAAGCAGCAATTGCAATGAGTGTCCTGATGGTTGTCATCTTTGCCACAGGACTATAAGTCTCATCATAGTCCACTCCATATGTCTGTGCATACCCTTTCACAACAAGTCTAGCTTTGTACCTAGACACACTTCCATCTGCAAATCTCTTTGTTTTGTAAACCCACTTACATCCAATAATCTTCTGACTATTAGGTTTAGGAACCAAATCCCATGTTTGATTCTCTATCAATGCACCATACTCCTCTTGCATAGCATCTTCCCAATTCTTCTTCCCTTTGGCTTCTTCATATGTAGAAGGGTCTTCATCTGCTTTTACCAAATAAGCATAATCTTTAGTAGTCAAGAATGAAGTGTCATAGCTATACCTTGTAGGTTGCCATTTGTGCCTAGATGATCTCCTAACTTCTGCACTTCTTGAGGTCTCTGGTTCATCACATTCTGGATCAAACCTTGGCCTCTCTTCAACTTCAATCTGCACTTCATTACTCTCACTTTCATCAAGTAATTGAACCTTTGCTTTACCTTTTCTTTGTTCCACTACTTCTTCATCATCTGCATGTACATTATATTTACCTGCATACCAAGTACCTTGCTCATCAAATGTAACATCCTTGGATACAATAAATTGCTTTGTGGATGGACTCCACAACCTGTATCCCGTTTGCTTATCATCATAACCAATAAATACATACTTCTCTGCCTTAGGCTCCAACTTATGCCTCAATTGAGATGGCACATATGCATATGCCAAGCATCCAAATATTCTGCAATGATCCAAGGTAGGTTTCTTACCCCACCAAGCTTCATATGGTGTCATACCCTGCAAAGCTTTACAAGGCAATCTATTAACCAAATATGTAGCTGTATTAACAGACTCAGCCCACAAATAATTTGGGCAATTCTTCTCTTTCATCATGGACCTTGCAAACTCAACAAGAGTCCTATTTCTTCTTTCTGCTACCCCATTTTGTTGAGGAGAGTACCTGCAAGTAACTTCTCTCTTTATACCTGCATTCCACAAATAATCATTGAACTCATTTGAAAAATACTCTCCCCCTCCATCTGACCTTAGTCTCTTCAATTTTTGACCTGTAATCCTTTCTGCATATGCATGATAGTGTTTAAATGTATTAAACACTTCTGACTTTTCCTTAATCACATAAATTGTGATCCACCTGGTAGCATCATCAACATATATGACATAATATCTTGAACCATTTATACTAAAGTCCTTTGAAGGACCCCACACATCTGTATGCACCAATTCAAGTCTTTCTGAATACATAAATCCATGCTTGGAATAGGATTGCTTATGAGCCTTACCTAATTGACATGCCTCACATCTGTATGTCATGTGTTGACCTGCAATGTTAGGCATTCCAAGCACTGAATCATTGTTAATCATTTCTTTGATACCTCTTTCATTAAAGTGTCCAAGTCTTTTGTGCCAAAGATCCAATTCTGACACCTTCTGCTCTCCATATGTGAACATAGCATGTCCAACATTTCCTTGTACCTTCAATGTGAAAAGCCTTCCTTCTTTCTTTCCTGCAATAACTTGTTTATACCCTTGACTAGGGTCTTCAACATAAACTCCATCATTGGTAAACCTTACCTCATAACCTTTTTCCACAATTTGACCTACACTGATCAAATTCTTTGGAATTGTGGGAACATAAAGTACCTTACTCAGAAGAGTGCTCCCATCCTTAGCCTTGACTGAACCAATTGACTTTACCTTATGCTTTGTATTATCACCTGTCTGAACTGTATGATTAATTGCATTATGATCTAGGTCAGTCATCAAAGCAATATTTCCACTTAAATGATTACTACATCCTGAATCAATATAGAACACTCTCATATCCTCATGTGAAGTTTCACATGTATTCATAATGAGAGTCGAATCCTCCTTTTGATCTGATGCATAGTTGTAGTAGGTGTTATTATAAGATTGATTTTGGAAGTTTCTTCCACCACCTCTTCCAAAAGAATTCCTATCACCTCTACCTCTGAAATTTCCTCTCTGAAATCTACCACCTCTTGCTCTTTGATTAAAGTTCTGATAATTACCATTGTTTTGATTATTGTGCCAACAATCATGAGATAGATGATTGGTCTTACCACATATCCAACAAGCTCTTGCATTATCTTTGTTGTTTCTGCCTCTTCCTCTACTTCTGCCATTTCCTCTTCCTCTTATGAAGTTTGCTTGGTTTGATGTACCTTCTTCTTCACCTGATTGTTGCTTTCCTATGTTGGCTTTCTTCTTGTCTTTAGAATACATTGCATGACCTGCACTCTTATCAACATCTCCTTTGACATCATTCTCAAAAGTTAGCATATGACCTAACAATTGATTCAAATCAGGAGTAAAGTGATCTAATGAAAGTTCTGTAGATAAAATGAAAGGCTTCCACTTCTCATCTCCTCTTAGCCCTGTAAGTATTTGTCTTACCAATTTGTCTTCTTCAATATCTTCATCAACTGCACCTAAAGAATCTGCAATGTCCTTCATCTTTGTCACATAATCAGAAATTGATTGTGAGGCCTTCTTCTTGAAGGTAGTAAACTTTGCCCATAGTGAAGCCTTCCTTGATTTGGTTGTATTTTGGAAATGCTCTTCCAAAGCATTCCAAATGTCACAAGCACTCTCAAGTCCTCTAATGTGAGGAAGCAAATAGTCATTGACTGCCATGTAGATGATGCTTCTTGCTTGAGCATCCTTCTTCATCCAATTCTTCAAATCTGCAAGCTCCTCCCTAGTTGGAACACTAGGATCTCTGAATTCTGGCTTTTCTTCATCTCCTGTGATGTATCCTATCAGATCTTTGCTCATAAGGTGAGCTTCCATCCTCATAGACCATGCAGGATAGTTCTCTCTATCCAACTTTTCAATTTGGAGACTATCTCCCATCTTTACTTCACCTGTAGCTTCAAATCTTTAACCTTTACAGATAATAAATGTACCTTTACTTCGAATGTTGCTCCTTCTGATCCTTTTGATGCTCTTTGTATGTCTTCCTTCAATCTTTCTTCAACCTTTACCCTTCTGCACCTTCAAAATGTAAAGATTTGTACTTCTGCAATAGTCGAAGTCTTCTTCTTCTCAATTTTGACACAACCTGCTCTGATACCACTGATGGAGAGTGTTAATCTCCAAAAGAACAAGTTAACCTTGAATTTAGATCACCTCTATATCAAGATCAACTTTAGACTCCACCTAATTTAGAGAATCTTTACCAAATTATCAGGAAATTGATTATTCTGAAAAATTCAGTTTCTTCAGAAAAGTCTGCTGCAGATTACTCACTCATTGACTAATCAATCCTGTAAAGTTTTATGATAAAACTTTGCACAACACTTCGCCTTAAGGTTGCGCAACTTTGCCAAGTTAAATCTCTCAAAAAGATTAAGTACACACTGAGAAATGTGTGAAACACTTTACCTATGTCTGAAAGTGCTTCTCTGCAATGGCGACTTTGACACCTGCAACTTCTTAGCACTGGTTCTCCCAAAGTAAATCCCGTTTGATCAAGATCTTTTAGCCATAGATAGCTTACCTTCCAACTTAGATTTTAAGCCCTCATTTGTGTAAAACTTTACACTATAGACTGAGCAATGATCATTTCATTGAAGATGAAATGTGCGCCAGATTTCTCGACTGTTAGAACATTCTTACATATGAATGTTCCTAATCAAAATTCTCACAGTCTGATTACAATTAACCTCTCAAATTCTAGCCATAGATGGATTAGCTATGGACTTAGATACGTGCAAAAGGATTTCTCAAAAGATTAAACACAGAGGGAGCAGAAAGCAAAATATCGGGCGCAAAATTTTTCGATTTCTCAGAAAATTTACATCTAAGTGAGGATGGACAATTCACTCACTCTTCATGTGTCTAATGACACTAATTTCTCTCTTCCTATTCTCAAATCTCTTCTGCTCTACTTGCCCGACATTTTCAAACATATTTATAGATGAATATATACAAGTGTATGACTTAAACAAGGGTATAAGTCAGCTAATGTACATATGTGTACATATCTTTGAGTTTTCTGAAAATGTCCTTCCTTCAACCATCTGACTTTGTTTCCTTCTTGACTCCTTGACTTCATTTCTCCATAATCCTTCAATTGATGATTATCATGCACCAACAAACATATGCTTCACACCCAAAAACTCGAAGATGATCATAATATGGTGGTTTCCCTGTCCATAACTCTTGTGCCACTTTCAGACCTTTGGCAGTACTAGGTGAAAGGTTAATCACATGAACTGCAGTCAATACTGCTTCTGCCCAAAAACCTTGACAATGTGAGAGGTTCGCATGATGCAACATAGAGACTACTCTATCTTGAATAGTTCTATTCATCCTCTCAGCTACACCATTCTGTACTGGGGTATAAGGAGCTATAAACTCTCTACGAATCCCTCTACACTGACAGAAAAGGCTGAATTCATGTGAGGTATACTCACCCCCATTATCTGAACGTAAAGCCTTAAGCTTAGTTCCTTTTTCAGTCTCAACTGAAGCAAGCCATTTTTTGAAAGTAGGGAATACATCATCCTTCGATTTGATAGGATATACCCAGACTTTTCTAGTAGCATCATCTATGAAAGTGACAAAGTAAAGAGAACCACCTAAGGACCTAGTGGGCATAGGACCACACACATCTGTATGAACAAGATCTAAAGGCTGAATTGAAGAGTCAATGTGCGTTTTATGCACATTTCTGGTTTGCTTTCCATATTGAAAATGCTCACAAAATGAAAAATCAGAGAAAGATAACACAGGTAAGTAGCCAGAACGAGAAAGATTTTCCATTCCACTACGAGATATATGGCCCAAACGACCATGCCAAATACAAGCCATAGGCTGTTCAGTAACAGCTAACAAGTGTTCTTTCTGTGATACAAATAAAGGGTAAAGTGAGCCAACTTTCCTTCCTTTTGCAATAACCATATTGCCCTTTGATATACGAAAGGACTGAGCATAGAAGACCACCTTGTAACCAAGGTCATCAAGTTGACCAACTGACATCAAACTGCGTGATAACTGAGGTACATGGCGTACATTATGCATAGTAAATTTTGAACCGTCAATGAACTGCACAACCACATCTCCAATCCCCACAACATCACACTGGTAAGAGTCACCAAGTCTCACGGTACCAAGAGACTTTGCTGCATAATTAGAGAACCATTCTCTATGTGGTGTCACATGGAAAGAAGCACCAGAATCTAGCAGCCAGGTGTGGGAAAGAGAATCAGCCATAAGTGCCTCAGATGGCACAGTACTATCAAGTGTCAACACATCAGCATCATCAAAAATAGCATTAATTTCTTCAATCTTCACAGTCGAAGTAGATGGTGCAGGTAACTGTTTAACATGCCCATCAACATTCTGTCCTTTACCTTTAGCATTCTTTAATGCATAACAGTCTTTCTTCATGTGTCCTTTCTTACCTCTTCCTTGATTTACTTCTGCTCTTATTCCGTTGACCATTCTTTTCCTTGTTCTTGCTCCTGCCACGTTGTTGATTCTTTCCTTGGTAAGAATCACGAACATTATATGCATCTCCACTCTGAGTGCCAACCATAGATTTTCTACGAATCTCCTCACTCAAGAGTGCTCCACATATGTCATCATAGACGAGTTTACCACCTGGTGCACTATTGCTAATAGCTGTGCAAAATGTATCCCATGATGATGGCAGGGTGCATAACAGCAATACTGCTTTCATTTCATTGTCCATATCCATTTTCTGAGCCTGTAACTGGGAGAATATGGCATCAAACTCATTTAGATGAGCAGCAACACTATCTGTGTCCTTCATACGAAGCTCGTATAATTTTCTCATCAGATATACTTTATTTGATGCCGTCTCTTTTTCATATGTATTGCATAACTTCTTCCAAAGCTCCTCTGCACTTTCACAGTCTAATACTGTAAAGTAAACATTATCTGCTAGGTGCAAGCGAATGGTAGACCTGGCCATTTCATCTAACTCATCCCAATCATCTTCATCCATGTCAGCAGGCTTCTTTGAAATCCCATTTACTGGCTTCCATTGCCTTCTTTGAATCAGCACATCTTTAATCTGATTCTTCCATAGAGCAAAGTTTGTGCCATCAAATTTTCGGATCTCAAAATGGTCTTTGCCCTGCAAGTTATAGCTCCTCCTCGGAACGCTAGCACTAGACCCTGATCCACCGGATGTGCCTGAGATCTCTGATGCCATGATCGTAGAGAACTGAATAGAATGATAATGGAGCTAGAAGAGTCCAAACACCAACAAATAAGTGTATCAAGGAGTAAATCGACCACTATATAGTTGACTAAACCAGAAATCTAGAAAAATTTTGCCAGAGTATCCTCTGCAAAATTAGCATATGACTAGTGTCACAGTATCATAAAACTGCAAGTACTAACATGTCTACCTGCATAGTGAATCACTGACTCCACTGCATATAATCAGTTACCCAATAGAAGCCAACTAGGCTTATCGAGCACCTATGAACAACTATCATACATCTCCTATGGCGAGGCTGGGTAAGTCTTCCACCTGCATCACCGAAGAGACCCCGACATCTGGGTGTCTCCCAGTTAAGAAAACCTCACCACGAGCCTCTTTATCAAACGTAAAAGGCTTTATGCAAAGAACGTAACTGCTATATCAATGCCCACATGGACGTACATAAGCAGTATCCACAGAAGCGTACATGGTGTGTATGTGCTCAATATATGCAGTAAAATGACACTGAAAGGCTGAATACACAGCCCAAAAAACTAGCCAATAACACCTGCAAGTGTCTGTCAACTCTGATGTTTTAGGCTTTAAAAACCTGCATAAATTTGCAGCGACTGCTCCCACCAAAACTGAAAACCCCTCGAGAAACCTGTAGTTTTACGAGTGTGGCTGAAAATACAGCCCCAAAGGTTGATATTTATTGTCTGAGAAGTACAAGGAACACTCTTCTTGATGTTCTTGGACCTGTGTGAAGAGAACTACGTGCGAAAGTACTCCGAAATGGCTCCAAAAAACACCCCAAAATTGCTTCAGAAATAGGCTTTAAAAGCAAAAATGAAGCTTTGAGGGACCAAAACTTGTTCAAGGTAATGTCAACCTTAGTCTTTCCCCTTCTTCAAACACCACAAGAGTGTAGCTTAGTGGCAAGAGATTGCCACGGTTAAGCGAGCTCTGGGGGGAACAGTACTGGGATGGGTGACCTCCCGGGAAGTACCGGGAACCTCTATATTCCTTGATCGTTGAGGTCCTCCCTCGCGCGCAGCCAACGGTGACTTCGGTGACTCGGATGACAAGGTATGCCAAGGTCTATGCCTTGGTCGCCGCCTTAGTCATAAGCCTTGGAGAAAGCCTGAGAAAGCTTGGAGAAAGCCTGGGGGGGGGGGGTCGCTTCGCTCGCACAAAAGAAACAAAGCTTCTTGCCTCGAACTGCTCTGATACTAGTGAAGTATTTTGATGGCGATGCACCACACTGCACTCTCCTTCTCAAGAGCTCCACGACGATATGCTCGGAGTAGAAAAACCGAGCTCCTGACGCCACACACAGTACTCCACACAGAGGTTGTAGAATACGCAGAAACCGCAGTACACAGGGAGCACGAACACAACCTTCTTAGGTCTTACAAATGCGGTCGAACTTACAGTCTGTGACTGACAAGGCCACTATATGTTTTATTAAAGAACATATACAAAGAAGTGTCCGGTGGCCATTTGGAATTTCACATGGACACTAACGGTAACACATATGCTACACACACGACAGCCTCAAGCGAGAAAATATGTGGTAAAGCCTTACTCTTGACCATACACCTTGCCATCTCCATGAGTGACCTGTTCTTTCATTTAGTAAATCCATTCTATTGAGGTGTATACGGCACTGTACATTGGTGTTTTATCCCACGTTCAATCAGAAATGCATTGAAACTAGAAGACATATATCCCCCCCCCAATCAGAATGGAGGATGCCCATCTTTCATGCTGACATATTTTCAGCCAAAACCAAAAACTATTTGAAGCACATGGGCACTTTGGACTTTGCTTTGAGTGGATATACCCATACATGCCTACAAAAATCATTAATGAAAGTCACAAAGTAAAGGTAATTTCCAAAAGAAGGTTTCTGCATAGGACCACAAACATCACTATATACAAAGTACAATTTTTGCATAGCCCGAACTAAACCATCTTTTGGAAACGAGGAACGTTGCATTTTTCCCAAAATACAGCCTTCACATACATGTTTTCTAGGTGCCTCAAGCTTGGGCAAAGAAGACATCATATCAGATTTTTGTAGGCATGGCAAACTAGCAAAATTTAGATGACCAAAACGTGCATGCCAAAGCTTTGCATATGACATAGCCTGAGAATCATGTAATGCACATGTCGAATCATTCACAGATCTTTCATAGTCTATGAGCTTATTCATCCCACGACATAAAAAGCCAGAAGCAATAATAACATCGCCATTTGATAGATCATGAACTGTACATTTGTCATCAAGAAATTTCACAACCAAGCCAATCTTGGCTACTGTGGAAGCTGATAATAGATTCTTCTTGATCCCGGCACAAACAATGCATCTGACAAAGTGAAAGTACTACCATCAGTACTAGTCAAAATGATCTTACCAACTCCCATAACAGGATAAGAGGAGTTGTTGGTGCATGTAACAGTATTCCCTGTAGGGCTAGGCCCGAGTGAAGAGAATTAATTGCGTTGGGAGGTAATATGTTTGGTCACCCCACTATCAAAGTACCAAACATCTGAGTCTACTACAGACATGCACTGCTCATGAGAAGATGGGTCAAAACTGCAAACAGTAGTAAACACCCATTCTTCTTCCTGCACAAGATTAGCATACTCTGTTTTTGGTGTAGAGGCCTCTACAACAACCATTCCAGCCTCTTTTTTCTTTGCCTTTTTTACAGCTAGTTTAGGACAGATCTTTATGATATGATCATTTCCTTTACAGTACTTGCAAAAAAATTTCTGCTTTTCTGATTTCTTCTCATCTTTGTCTTCCTTCTTTAAATGTGCAGCATTTGTAGATTTCTGCTTGCTAATTAAAAAGCTCCATTTTCCTTTGCCCTTTTGACTAGCCGGGAAAGCTAGATCTGCAACATGCATAATGGACATGTTTTGCCTTCATTGATCTTCCTACAATAGAATAGAGACAAACTCCTCAAATGATAAGGCATTTGGATTGCTGTTGAAGGATACAACATGTATTTCTTGGATCCACTTCATTTTCATCATCGTTTGTACCTTTTTCTACCTTTCATTTAGTTAATAAAGCACTCTTGTATAGGTGTGTGTGAGTGCCACACTAGAGAATAAGTGGGATTCATTCTCCTTTCAGTTGAGAAATCCCACATAGCATGCTTTTTTGCCATTTTGTATATAAAGAGGTCTCCACCTCTTCTTTGGGGGAGCTCTTTTGAGAAGTAATGAGATTATGCTAGTTTGTAGATAGACTCTTGCTCTCTCATCGTCATGATGTGCGTGCATGCTTGTTCTCTTCTTGTCTAACGCTTGTGACACGTTGATGTATGATTACGTCGTTATTATACTTGTGATTACGATTAGGTGTATCATTCGCGATGCTTATGTTGTATCTTCTTGTTGATGACGTTGTTAATCATATGTTGACGAAGCGCCATTACGTCTGCTGAGTGCTTCTACGCAAACATTTGGGTCTCATGAGATGCTTCCTGGTTTGACAAGTATGAGTTGTGATGCTACAACGTCAACAATTTTTGGCGCCGTTGCCGGGGAACGTTCTCTTGTCACTTACGTGATGGTTTATGACGTGAAGATGACGTGTATGCAAGCTTTGCATGACGATTTGTTGAGCTCTTCATTTTGTTACGCTCTTGTGAGCATTTGCGGCTTGCAAGATTCATAATAACTTGTCGAGATGAGCCACTTTTGGTGTGATAAGGATCCCCTTTTTTGGGTGATTAATCCATCATGTGTGGTGATTCTTCAAGTCATGAGTAGAATAGGAGTAGTTTTTAGAAATCTTTTAGTTATTATGATGATTTTTTCTATTTACTTTGTTGATCTTTCTCTAATCATGTGTGAATAAGTTTTTATTTTGGGGTTCTTCTACAAGTTTCAATGGAGTTCTTGCTCATCATCTTCATCACCTCTGTATTAACAGAGATTGCCTACATCACTTTCAGATACTTATGTTTCATGAATTCTCTGTCAACACGTCTTGAGTTCGTCATCGAAATGCAGGATGATAGTTGGATGAGGGAAATGAGGCTCACGGGAAAGCCTGCTCATATGATGCTTTGGCGTCTATAGCTGGCTCGTCGGCTCCCATTCTTCCTGTGTGACAGGAAGGTCCACAATAAGACCCTCGATGGAGACAACGGCGTACCTGCTTAGACATGTACGGGCTTCAGTCCCAGCTTCTCCATGGTAGGGGGGAGTTGGGTCTTCAACAGCAGCTCTTGAGCCAAAGTCTCCGTCTATCTGCTGCCTTCTCTCGCTGTGAGTGTGCATACACGAGTGGGCGAAGCATTACAGTTGTAGGATGGAGAGTGGTCTTTTGTCCTGAAGCACTTCGCTCTTTTCGGCAGCTGATACAGAAGAGAAGTTTTCTGGGGCGATGGAAAGGTCACCTTATAATTGTGCAGATGGAGATCAGGTTCCAGAAGAGCTAGTAAATGAAGTACTTGATAATTTTGCTGAGGGTTTTGTTTCTCTTCGTAATGGCGCACCTGTACGGTCGTTTTCCGATTTGAGCCAGGCAGATGCAGATCTTGCATTGGCAAGGGCACTCCAACAGCAGGAACATGCATATTTGCTTTTACAGATGGGAAACGATGCCAGTGACATTGATGCAACTGGAAGTGGCAGCTTTGAATATGACTTTCCTGAAGATAATATCGATGAAGATGGAACGCCTTCACTGCAATCATCAATGGAGATTACCATCTCTCGAGGGAATTATCATGAGAACCAAGACATACAGGAGCAAATACTCATGGATGGCTCCAATTTTGAAGATGATGAGGCATTTGCAAGGGCTTTGCAGGAGGCTGAACAGCATGAAGCAGCTGCTTACATGATCAGCCTTATGGGTGCTGGTGATGAATCCCAAAGAGATGATGATGATGATGAGATCCACGAATCACAGGAAGCATGGCAAGATGTCGATCCAGATAACATGACTTATGAGGAACTTATTGCCTTGGGAGAAGCTGTAGGAACACACAGCAGAGGGTTGAAGCCAAATGCCATAGCTGCTCTGCCATACTCAACCTTCTCGCATGAAAGTAGCACAGAAGATCCATGTGTGATCTGTCGTTTTGATTATGAGGAAGGGGATGCTCTCCTTACATTGCCTTGCAAACATCAATATCATGCTGATTGTATTAAAAACTGGCTTCAAATCAATAAGATTTGTCCAATATGCAGTTCTGAGGTTATTTTGTAGCTGTACCATCAGAAACTCCAAACAGTTCTAAAATTACATTCCCATGATGTAAAAGTTTGGATGTAGGGGATGTATTAACAGCATAAGTATCACCTATGTAATATTTGCTGCTTCTCTTTGAATGAAATGAGAAAGATCACGAAAAAAATGCACGAGTTCCTGCGGCATTTTGAAGCCCACCGAGTCGGGCATCTGCGAATATCCCAGCACCATGCTTGTTACCTTAGTTGCCTCGCCACTTGGAGAATGTACTCTGCCTCAAATCACTTTATAGACAACTGGCGCTTCTTCAGGTGCGGCTTCAGGAGACATACAGGGTTCTTTCGATTTCATTAGATGCAGTGAAGATGTACTGCATAGGTATGCTCCCATGTTCCTCCAGTCACATGTTGAGTACGTTTTACCTCATACACAACTAGAGCTGGGTCGTTTCATGGTACGAGCTGCCTATCATTGTACGGATGTTGTGTGGACCGATGACTGCGTAGGGAGCATAACACTCGGCATATTTTTGGGCTGAGCAATGGCTCTCATATATATCTACAGGCGCTCGGCCTGTACTTGGAAATGGACCTGGTGAAAGTGAAGGGATGTGGACTCATACCATCTGGGTACCCGAGAAAATTCAAAATCAATATATGACTCCATGGCTGGACGGGTTGCTGGATGTCCTCAAAACGGATGATCAATCAGGCCATGTTGATGGTGTGCGTGCACGAACCTGGGAAGAAGAAAAAGAGTTTCGTGAAGTGGGGATGCTCGAGAGTTGTGGCGTTTTATCACTGCTGTGCCTTCCCGTCACATATAGGGAGGTTGCTCAGAAGATGGCAGGGTTGACCAGTTCCACCATGTCAAATGTAACATTGACTAGTTGCAATAGTGATGAGGAGGCACAGTGCAGAAATATAGAGTTGGCATTTCACTTGAAGTTGGGAGCAATAGTGGCAATACTATTTGCAGGAGCTATTGGTGTTGCTCTACCTTTGGTGGGGAAAAAGTTATCAGCTTTCAGGACAGATGGGCCATATTTTGCAGTGGCAAAGGCATTTGCAGCAGGAGTAATATTAGCGACGGTTTTTGTGCACATGCTTCCGGATGCAATGGAGGCCCTAACAGACGGCTGCCTGCCTGATTACCCTTGGAAACAATTTCCTTTCTCGGGATGCATCGCAATGATTGCAGCCCTTGGTACTCTGATGATTGATGTTATAGGGACAGAGTATTATGAAAAAAAACATGCAAAGGAAACAGCAGCACATGAGACAGCATCGCATGAATGGGTTGATGTACCCTCATTAAATGAAGCCCATTCTGATGGACATATAGATGCAGAACATATACATGTTGTTGGTATGCGGGCACATGCAGTGTCTCATACACATAGTCATTCTAATGGAGGTTCATGTAGTAGTATTGAAACACTTCACAAGCATGAGGCACATACACATGTACATTCAAATCCTATTTCTGATGATACAACAGCACACATCAGACACATGGTTGTCTCTCAGGTACTAGAATTAGGAGTTGTAACCCATTCAATCATTATTGGAGTATCATTGGGAGTTTCACAAAGCCCTTGCACCATCAGGCCTTTATCTGCTGCACTTGCTTTTCATCAGTTCTTTGAAGGGTTTGCTCTTGGTGGCTGCAAGTCACAGGCAGGGTTCAAGTCATTCTCGACTGTTGCTATGACGATGTGCTTCACGTTGACCACTCCTTTGGGCATAGGAATGGGCACTGAGATTGCTTCAGGTTACAACTCCAATAGCCCTGGAGCTCTTATCGTTGAAGGCATTTTTGACTCAATATCTGCTGGAATTCTCATATACATGGCACTCGTGGACTTGATAGCAGCTGACTTTCTGAGCAAACGCATGTGTTGTAACAGAGTGTTGCAGGTTTTGTCTTATGTGTCCCTATTCTTTGGTGCTGCAACTATGTCAGCACTGGCAGTGTGGGCATGAGAGTCCCCATCATTACTATGAAATTGTTGCCTTCAACTCATATTTGGGGTTGGTCTCTGCAGCTGCATTTGTACCTCAGTGCAGATAATATACTCCCTTTTTACATCTGAAGCAGATGTGCAAAGTAGCTACCTGAAATCTACTTGCTCTGTTCTGTGTTGTAGGTGACAACGTAGACTTTCTGAAGAGAGATTGAATTCCTCAACACTGAGGTCCTCAGATGGGTCTGGATTCACAAGTGATACCTTTAATGCTTCCCATCCTCCTCATGGTTCAAAAGATGTTCTTCAGGCACGTCAAGGTTTCCAGCAGACTTTTGTCATTATGGAGAGCACTAACCTGATCTTCCGAGATAGGCCTATTATATCACAGGTTTTGCATGGCATTCCAGGCACTGGGGCGGTACATGGTTGGTTTTTGAACTATCCCTTTAGGATAGATTTGATAAATCAGTGCTATGAGGAAGGAGAAACTGAAGATTTATCGGAAATGGAAGCTTGTACGGACAGGAATGCCATGATAATTGACGGCTTGCCGTTGGTGCTGTCTATAGAGAAAGAGAGGAAAGATGGGCACGTGTGGAAAGCTCTTTTTGAGGATATCAACTTAAGTTGGATCCTTATCAAAAAGAAAACCATGCAAATGGCTAATTTAGCAAGCTGGAGACCTCTTGGTGGACAGAGACATTGGCCGGGTGATAAGGATTTCCTTGTTTTGTTTGGATCGGTCTTGCCAGCACACAGACTATTAGCCTCGAGAGTTGTTCAGTGCAGTGTTGTCCTCAAATGCAGATTGTTGTTGAACTCTGACAGAGTAGAAAAGGGTGAAAGGATATCCTCCTTAATGGTAACAGAACTGAGTATGCAGCTTGAGGACACGGCTGGTATGCCTCTGAAGGGCTTGCACAGCCTTCTAGTCTTGAAAGAAGTTTTGGGTAGCAGTAAGAGCATGAACCACCCTAATGTGCTGAAGGTTTATGGGCAATATGTCAAGGCCCAGTCCGAGCTGAAAGACAGGAAACATAGAATTGGTGGACATGTTGATGTCACGTATGTGATTGGTGGCATTCTGTCACTTCTTTCACTCTGCTATTTTATGCTATGACATCGGACATGAGCAGTTCTCTTTTGCTGCTTGTACATCAGACATGGATGACATTTAGTAGAGTTTGCATTGCAAACAGTGCATCTCTTTGCCAAGGATATGGTGTCTTCTATGATGATTTATGAAAGAATGCCTCCTCCTTATTACTTTTGGAAATTGAGGAAAGCACTCTTAGCAATGGCGCCAATAATTGGTCCAGGTTCAGATCTTATTGTGCAACACGTAATCAGCTTTCCTAATTTCCTGTCCAGTTAGAGGAAATGTTTCGGACAATGATCAAATGCAAAGAATCTGATGAGCAGCGTCATGGATTCCCATCAGTGATCACTTACTGCGCTTGCTATTTTCTAGCATGACTCTACTCTCTCACATGAGAACACTAAAGGTGGGTAGCGGTGGGCCTCGGAAGCTCTATTAGAATTAGCGCCGATGCTTGAGATGGTTCAGTACACTGTACACCTGCAGAAACGCAAGCCAATGTCTGCAGGCAGATCTAGGGGATGAATTGTTGTCAGTCTCTGAGGTAAAAGCAACAGGGAAGAGGGGGCGCACTTGCTACCGCATTTGTCCAGAGAGAGAGAGAGAGATACTATTTTGAAATAAACTCCAGGAGTTTTGAGCGTTAATGGGACTGCCTGAATCGCATGAATTGAATTGCAATTAATTTTTGGGAGCGTAGGGGACCAGTAATCGAAAGACATGAATTTGAGGGATAAAAGACGAGTAAGGTAGGAAAACCTGTGCACTATGCTATAATTAAATTTCTTTCATGGAAAATACAGTATCACAGGAAATGCATTGGGTTGATTTTATTTTTTGCTCACAGGCTTTTAGATGGCACTCAACACGTAGTTATAGAACAAAGTTGAACAAGATAGAATTTGGGAGAGGTGGGCTTGAGTCTCTAAAAAGAGATTACACGAACTCAAGGGACATCAAAACCGATCTGAGACACTTTGGGCCTGAGGGAAAGAATTAAGATGATTGAGCCATATGAGTAAAAATTGTTTTGAAACTAGGGGATCTCGCACTTTACTATGACTTGGTTCTCTCAAATTGCATATGTATGAACTTTTCATATTTTGGTGCATCAAACTTTTCTAAATGCAATTCCGTTAAAACCATGGAGAGAAATGCTTAAAAATTGAGTGAATGAAGGGGAAAAGTTTATGACACTTAAATGTTTTAAGCTATCATAGAAGCATTAGCATGATCAATTAATTGCCTCTTACTTTTTCGTTTGGACCCCTAGAATGATGGTTGAGATTCATAAATCCTTCTCCTTGTCAATACATCAAATAATTGAATTCTTTTCTCAAGGCTTAATTGGATCTTGGGTCTTTAGAAGTTAATAGTTGAAACTTACGGTCTTTCTCATTCTGTGATCCTTGAAGTCAAAACTCTTTTTTTTTGTATTCTTCTCTCTTTGTTTCTTGTTAGGAGAACCCCATTAGAACTTATTTACACATCTTAGAAAACATTCAAAAAAACACACACAAAACCTCAAACAAATTCTAAAAAACTCTTAAAATACCAAACAAATATTAAAAACACTCAAAAAACCAAAAATTGTTTCAACAAAACATGGGAAAGAAAAAGGCAAAAGAGAGAAGGAAGGGGGAAAAGGTTGCACAAAATAAGGAAGAAAAAATTGAAATGCATGCAGTAATCACACATGATCAAGGTGAAAATAGAGAAAATTTACGGGGGGTAGAGGAAATTGGTGGGATTTCTAAAGGGGTGGGTTCCATAGTTGCAACTAGGGAACATAGCAACACTTTTGTATATGTATTCATTGGTCATGACCATAGAAATATGTGTGCTTACGTTAACCCTAATTGTGAGTGGAATTTAATTCATATTGATTTAGTGACTATTATTTTGGACAACATCCAACTAACCACGCATTCCCCTATCCTCATGAATGGTGAAAATTATGATTGCATGGGTCAAGTTGTGTTGCCTATTGTGGTGAATGGTATGGAATTTTTTGAAACATTTTTTGTCATGGAAGGTATAGATGAAGACTTGGTCATAGGCACTCAAAGGTTTTTTGAACATCAAGGGTTTGAAGCGCCTTGTCCATCTATTATGTCCATCCCCACTAGTGAGTTTTTTGGAAATCCTAATGATTATCCTCATTGTATGGATTGTGGACATAATCATCTATTCAAAGATTGTGCTCTTAATTCACAAAATAGTCTTCCCACTCATGCTTTTTCATCTAACCTTTCTTTGAGTAAGTCACAGGAAATCTTGACGAATGATGAAGTGGAGGACTCCAAGTGCTTGGAGGATATGGAAGGGCCCTCCCTTCCTCTAAGTTTGGAATCTTCTCACGAATTTTGTATGAGTTCTATGGAAGATAAAGTGATATCTAGAGATTCTATGTGTAATACAGATAAATGCATCGCTGAATCTCCAGATCAATCTCAAACCACACAACCCTATGATCCATTGGATGAGCATGATGTATGTAAAAAAACTCAACCTTTGTTGAATTTCCCTTGTGAAGATGAGTTATCCCTAAAGACTCACATAGAAGGCCCAAAAGACCCTATTGCCAAAAAAAAAAAAATCACCTTCCCTTTGTAATGTAAAGCAAATTTGGGTGGCCAAGAACTTACTTAGAGCCCAACCAAATCGCACTATGATATGGGTACCAAAGAAAGCTCTTATACAAACTCAACCCCCTCATCTACAGTCTAGATTCACCATGCCTTATCATCAACAACGAGCACTTCTCACCAAGGGATCCAAAGAAATCAAGCCAACACTTAGAAAAGATCCAAGGAGAAACCTCAAGGCTAAGACCAACAAAGCGAAGACATATTGGCGGCCTAAAACCTCTTCGTGCAGCATCCATGGGTGTCGGACCCAACCTTGCCCAATGCACAGCATATGTTTAAGATGCACACCAAGTATGCACACGAATAGGGCCTCATCCAAAGGCCAAGCATTAGGCACACTTAGTTTAACCCAAGCACAAAGAGGGCACATGTACATAGATTTGAAAAATTTTCTTTTCATTTTTCTTTTTTCAGGTTGGTGGATAAAGGTGGCATCCATTTCAAATGGTTGATAGAAAAGAAGCGGCTCTTGGAGTTGGACATTTGGAGAAAGCCTCATCATCGCCTCACCCTTGAGCACTTTGCTCAAGACCCATCCATTTTTGCACCATTTTTTTATTGTATGCATCTTTAGAGTATGCATAAGATAGGGTCACATTACAAGACCGTGCATAGACACTTTTTTGTTTTCCGCCCATGCACCCTTAGTCCCCACTCATGCATTTGGACTAAGAAGAGATGAATTAATTTCATCTAGTTGTATATATCATCTACATTTTTATCGTATCATTCTCATGCATCATCCATCCATTACCACACAAAAAAAAAAAAAAAAAAAAAAAAGATAATATATATATATATTTTTTTTTCTAGCATATTCATCCATATGAGGCAAAAGAACCAAGTTAAAGCACTCGACTCCAAACAAAAAGCAAGATGAAGAAAAGCAATAACGCAAAGCACTCCAATGGTGCAAGGATCATGCAAATCAAAAGGGACTCCTACACGCTCTTCCACAGAAGCTCCATACTGGCAAAAGCTTTGTCGAGGACGAAAAAGTCAAGGAGGGGGGGAGTGTTGAAGGATACAACATGTATTTCTTGGATCCACTTCATTTTCATCATCGTTTGTACCTTTTTCTACCTTTCATTTAGTTAATAAAGCACTCTTGTATAGGTGTGTGTGAGTGCCACACTAGAGAATAAGTGGGATTCATTCTCCTTTCAGTTGAGAAATCCCACATAGCATGCTTTTTTGCCATTTTGTATATAAAGAGGTCTCCACCTCTTCTTTGGGGGAGCTCTTTTGAGAAGTAATGAGATTATGCTAGTTTGTAGATAGACTCTTGCTCTCTCATCGTCCTGATGTGCGTGCATGCTTGTTCTCTTCTTGTCTAACGCTTGTGACACGTTGATGTATGATTACGTCGTTATTATACTTGTTATTACGATTAGGTGTATCATTCGCGATGCTTATGTTGTATCTTCTTGTTGATGACGTTGTTAATCATATGTTGACGAAGCGCCATTACGTCTGCTGAGTGCTTCTACGCAAACATTTGGGTCTCATGAGATGCTTCCTGGTTTGACAAGTATGAGTTGTGATGCTACAACGTCAACAATTGCCTTTCATAATCAACCGAAGAGTAGAAGCAAAACTCTAATATGAATCAGGAAGACCATTCAGAACGATCTGCACAAGTGAGCTATCTGGTAAAACTTCATCAGCAAAAATCAATTGTTTCCTTCAATCCTTTGATCTTTGTTAGAAAATGTCCATAGAATCATCTTCATTTATGTGCTCACTCTCCAATTGTTTTCGAAGGTAAGCAACACGAGCCTCATTCCTAGCCTGGTACAATGTGGTAAGTGTTTCCAAAGCATCCTTAGCTATTCTACAAGAGTGAATGTGAGGAATAATGGCACATTTGATAGACAAAGCTATCAATGCATGTGCCTAAGCATCTTTGCCATCCCAAAAAATTTTCCCTGCAGTAGGTGTAGTAGAAACCACAACACGACTAGGAATCTGCAGAATATCACCATCTTCAACACCATCTCCATCAGCTCCAGCACCTCTATTTGCAGGTGTAACATGATATCTTTTAACACCCTGCACAATGTTCCACAATCCTTTTGCAACCAATACATGTCACATCATATAAGCCCATAATGGGTAGTTGGTACCATCCAACTTATCCTCAACAACCAACATACAGAATACATCACTACTTTTAGCCATGGTCGGTGACTAAAATATCTTGATGCAAAAAACTGACTGTATCTCAAAAAGTTGAACACAACTGCTTAGATGAATTCCATTAAACCTGTACCAAACTTCAAGATGCTTATACTAGCGAGCCAAAATTGGTATATACCTTGGGCACAAAAAGACAAAATAGCCTACATAATCACTACGATAGTGCGTTTGGAGGCCAAAATGAGCCCAGATTGCGATTTGGCACCACAGAGCGAAGCAGTTTTGATCTTTAAAACACACTCAGTATGCTCACCAAAATTCCTGCGATTCTGAGATTGCAACTCGTGAGGTTATGAGGACGCCCTAGATGAAGCGATGACGTGCTCTTATACCACTTGTTGGAGTTAGACGTTTTTGGAAGCACATGAATAGCACAAGGAAGAAGAAGCTTGGAGCACAACACACAAGACTGAATGTATTACTAGAGAATGTACAAAGATAAGTAGCCCGTTAGGGCAATAGGCATAGATACAAGCCGAGGGAAAAGAACCTCCTAAAGAGGGAAAAAAAGTGCCCCGGTGACCTAGAGTGTTCACACACATCACTGAATGTATTACTAAAGAATGTACAAAGATATATCAACATCTTCAGCCATTAAATCTATGCTCTCTTGTAGTTGTATAAAATTGAGTTCTCTTTTCCCCTCCTTTTTTGAATGACCTAGTAGTATACCCTTTCGCCTTGGCCTCCCATGTCAAGGGAGGCATGGATTTCTAGGACACATTGAGGAATGGTTTGACTCGCATGCATACTCAAGGTGTGTATGCCTCCCTCCTGAATGGAAGCAGTATTTGTGTTGAAGACAATAAAGCTCGCACCCACAACAAGCATGTGCTTGTCAATTTGTCCAAATCTACTTCTCCTGAGCGAAATTATGTTGAAATGGCTAGAGCTAGTAACAACCATTTTGCAACCTTTTTCGGAATGCAGATAACGTCTTTCACTCCCATATCTATGTAGAGGACAAAGGTCAAGAATTCACAACGAGGCCAACACAAGGAGAAGGTCATCTCGCCACCTACATGCTACAATGATGACTTAGTAGTGCAACTATGCAAAGTGGAGGCATTGCTTACTACTCACGACATCCAAAGGCAGTTATGGTGTAGTACATGCAACAACAGTGGCCACTCCAATATGAGTTGTCCAAATTGAGTAACTTTCCAATTATGTGGAAAAACTGATCATGAGTTGCATGACTGCTACTACCTCAAGGGAGTTCAATAAAGAGGTAATTCACAAATAGTTCGTACATTTTATGCTAGCATTCAAATTCACACAATAGGGAGGAGACCCACTCAAATCAACCAAGGTATACTAGAACCCAATGTGATATCACTACGGAGAATATGATCATGTGCAAAGTACGTGGCATGAGGGTACACATCCCTATAAGCATTTCCTTGATGCTAAGGATCATTATATGAGGGACTATCCGTGCAACCTCCGTGCTCTAATTCATATGATCATGGCCTCTCCACAACAAGAAGGTATGCCTCCACAATCTTCTATTGTTTCATCTTCAACAACACCTATGATGACTAGAGCTAGACAAGCAATAACAATCCGTCTAGAGGAACAATATCGAATCAAGGAGAAAGAAGATAGTACAAAGGGTGATTCAAACAACCATGAGGCCATTATAGAAGATTATGAAAGAGTGAGAAATTCATTGAAGGACCAACTAGCTCACCCTCAGGAGCATGCATAGGATGCTAATATTGAAGAAATTTTCAAGGGGGTTCAACATAAGGTTATTTTATACAAACTCATTAAGATGGATGCAAAGGTGAGACATGATTTACTTAAAGTTATTAAATCTACTTACCTAAGCCCACCACCAATTTTAGATGCCCACATGGTCGATATGCCCCATGCACCACTGGTAGACTACCAAAGTTCAAAATTGACAATTTCCATAAAGTGAAATTTTGATGAGTAATTGTGGATAGTAGGGTCGGTATCAATTTGACGTCTAATTTCAACATGAACAAATTTAAATTGGACTTGATGAAAGCAACACCTTTCATTGTGACATGGGTAGACCAGCACTAGGTCACATCATTGGACATTAATGAAAAGGTATTCATGATAGTTCAAGGTTGCCAATTTCTAATGGATTTTCTTTTTATTGGCCTACTCTAGAAAACCTCTTTTCCTCTACTCTTGGGAAGATCATGGTTAAGGCAAGCCAAGGCATTAAAATATTGGGAGAGAAATATGCTAAGGATCTCTACAAAGACTAACAACCAGTTGCACATACATTTGGAGGAAAGTTGCACATACATTTGGAGGAAAGTTGCACATACATTTGGAGGAAGGGTGCAACACTGCTAAAGCAACTCAGTACACTGTGAATATTGAGATAATCCCTTCCTTCCCACATGAAGGATATAATTTGCTTAATTGGACGATGGGCAATCTAGAGTGCTGCATAATAGAAATAAGTGAAATAAATGAAGAGTTAGATTAAAATGGACCATGTCTAGCCTCTAGTTCTACACAAGAAGCACAGGAAGGCCCAAGTGTTGTAAAAGTAAGTAATCTGCACCCACACAATCATGGAAAAGGTAAAGTAGGTGATTGCAAGAAACTAAATGTAAAAGATCAAGAAGATCATCAACATGTGGCCTAGTTTGGCTATCTCCTCCAAGGTAGCCCAACTAGGTGAAACATCCCAAGTAATCGAGGTGGCAAAATTGGGTACCTAACTTTTGGTGGCCAACTAGGTGAGACCTGCCAGGTAACCAAGGTGGAAAAATTGGGTACCTAACTTTTGGTGGCCAAGATGGAAAAATTGGGCACCTACATTTTGATGTGTAGGATGAAGTTGGGCAAAGAACTCAAGAAACTAGGCACCTTGTTTTGGATCATTCTCTTTGAATTGGATGACTAAATCTTGAAGAACCACCACAAAGTGAGCACTTATCAGATATTCAGAAAGTGTGCAAGAAGACTTCTTTTGAAAAAATTGGGCCAATCTTTTCAATAGAGTTGAATCCCCTTGTAAAGCAAAATGGAGACGTTAATTTTTGCAGATACCTCTCAGGAGGCAAGTGGCTCCATTTGGAATACTTAACCAAAGTGGCCAAAATTTTGTCAAAAGGCACCACTACATTGTTATGTTGAGAGAAACCAAGTAATCATGTCGAGTTCAAAAATTTTATGGACGCAAGGCCAGAAGATGTATAACTTGTGCATGCATCTCTAGAAGCTAATTTTGACTCTAGGTCCATAGATTTCCTTCCATTTCTAGATATTCCAGATGGATAGACTAACGAGCATATCATGGAGCAAAAGCTCAATGCTACCCTGACACATAGTGTTGATGATTTATCAAGTGAGGCTACCACAAAAATACTTGTTTGAGAAGTGAACCTTGGAGATGAAGAAAACCTGCAAGTAGTCCACCTAGCCACATGGTTATGGCACTACCCATTTTTACTATAGAAGGTAATCTCTCTTCTTTATAACTATAAGACTTCCTTTGCTTGGTCCTACAAAGATCTATCACGTATTCGAGAAGAGCTTCGATTACATCAAGTGCGCTTAGTAGAGGGAGTTGCACCTGTAGGAAGTAGAACATATCAACTCAATCCCAAATATGTAGAGGCAGTCAAGGTGTAAATAACTAAATTAGAGGAGGAAGGTATTATCGTTTGTGTAGAGCAGTCAAGGTGGCTTTCACCTATGTTATTGTACCTAAAAGCATAATGGAAAAATAAGAGTGTGTTGATCTTTGTGCTCTAAATAACATGACTCTCCAAGATGCTTTCCCATAACCCTTCATAGACCACGTATTAGAAGAAGTACTTGGACAATACACGCATAGCTCTTGGCCTCAAAAATGCACCTACATCATTTAATAGAACAATTATAAATCTGATATCGAGTAAATGGCTAACAACATTTCTCTGCATTCTCAAGAATGACTTTTCAATATTCTCAAGTATGAATAGAAGAGGAGTGACTCAAGATTTTCATCAACATTTGAAAAACTTGAAGGAAATAATTGAACTATGCCTCAAGACAAGTTTAAATTTGGACCCTAGCAAATGTCACTTTTTGTCACCAAAGGTACTCCTCTTGGCCACATAGTTTTTGCCAAAGGAATAATGGTTGATCCAACTAAGGTAGCTGCTATCCTTTTGATGCCCATCCCGTAGACCCCTAGGAAAGTGCAAAGTTTTTAGGCCATGCAAGATATCACAAGAGATCTATTCGCATATGCTCAGAAGTAGCTAAACTTTGGTCAAGCCTTACAAGCAAGAAGATACCTTTCTCTTGGATTCCTAAAGCAGAGAAGGCATTCAATGACCTAATACTAAGGCTATGTACTACACCACTCTAAACTTTTCTTAATTGCTCACTTGAGTTCCATGTGCATACAGATGTAAGTCTTCATGTAGTTGTAGTAGTTTTGGGACAATCATCAGCTCACAAGGTGGAGCAACCTATTGCTTATGAAAGTAGATTACTTACAAAGGTGGAAATACATTATAGTATCACAGAAAGAGAAGTTTTGGCTATTGTATTTTCACTTCAATAGTTTTAGCACTATCTTCTAGCTATACATTTCATTGTCATCTGAGACCATCAACCACTAATGTATTTAATCAGTTAGCCTAGAGTGGCTAGAAGGCTTTGGTGGTCTCTACTAGTCTTTTAGGAATATGACTTTGAGGTTCACATCAAGCCTGGCAAGGGGCATTACATGGTAGACCAAGTGTCAAGGACGGCCATGAGCAAAAGGCTAGCAGGTATTAATGATGAGCACATAGATAGCAATCTCTTTCTTGTGGTGGCTCAAATTGATTGGTATAATGAAATTCTAAGATTCCTCACTTTGGGATAATTCTCTCGGAACATGTCTCCATTAGAGAAAATAAATTTACTAGTTAAAGCAAAAGCAGTTTCATTCATACATGGTTAGTTGTATAAATATTGCTTAGATAGTATCTTGCACAAATGTGTTTATCCAAAGGAAGTAAATCTTTTGATTGAAACAATACACAATGAAGGGCATCTCAAGGGAGACGACTTGGCACATAAAATACTCCATAAAGGATTATGGTGGCCTTATATTCATAGGGATGCTACCACACATGGAAAATAATATGACATCTATAAGAGTTGTGTTCCTCAGTCAACAAGGCTAAATTTCCAACCATTGGTGATCTCAACTCCATGGAAACGTTTTGAATGGTGGGGTCTTGATTTCATTGGAACCATCAGTCCAACACATCAACTTGGTAATAAAAGGTATATTTTGATGGCTAGATATTATTTGACAAAATGGCTAGAATCTAAGACTACTTCAGACTTCACGGCAATGATAATGTCCATGTTATACTTTATGGAATAATTGGATGTTAAATGGATTTTAATGTCTTGAGGTTTGAAGATAGTTAAAAGATAGCATTTTAGATATTTTTTGTAAAAATATTAGATCCTTTTAGAAAGTGACATTTTTGTAAAAATAGTAGATTGCTTAGAAAGTGATGATTTTGTAAATAAAGAATTTTTTTTTAAACACATGCTTTTTGAAGCACCACCATCATGTATCTTCTATTCAAGACGTAAGGAGAAATACCTATAATTTATTCTATTTATGCTTATAAGATTTCGTCTTTGTACTATCTCTATATATGTGAGTCTGCAAGATCCAATCAATAGTAGTATCAAAGCCTATGCACACCTGTGGAGAGGTGTATGTATCAGTGTTCAATCATAATTCATGACATCCGCTCGTGATTCAACATCGGTTCGTGATTCAACATCTGTTCGTGATTCAACATCTGTTTCGATCATCGAATCTAGTAATAGGTTTTGATTCTATATAAGGCCATAGACCATATCCATAATAGCAAGGATTTTGGTACATCACCCTTACCAAGGTACAAATTGATCAAGATTTGGAGCTTTTGCGGCATGAACTCAAACATGCTAAAAATGAGATAAAAGAATGTGATGCTGCACTCTTACAAATGCACTGTGATGACAACAACCTAGCTAGGGTGATGAGTCATTATCGCTGCTTAGGAAGAAGGTTGTGTTGGAGACCTCTTAATCTCCAAAGTTTTGATCTATACTGACTTAAGAACACTTCTATGTCAGTTATAAACCAAACTTTACACAAATATTGTTCTTGTTTACCAAAACTTCCATCAACACTTCTCTGAGTGAAGAAATGTCTACTTCAAAAAGTCTGCTTCAGAAATCAACTTCATTACCTGCACATAACTTCAAATTTCTTCAAGTAAATGATGCACAAGTATTCGCAATACCTTTGTGCAATCATACTAATCATTAGTTCTCAAAACTAATCATCAAAAGTTTAATTTGATCCTTAAGATCAAATGTATGTCATAACTGTCTCTCAGAAGTAGCGCCTTCGACATAGTCAACTTCTCAAGTTGATTTCTCCCAATACAAAACCCGTTTTGCTAAATGCTTTTAGCCATAGCTTCCTTATCTCCTAACTTAGATTTTAAGTGCTCACTCATAAAAAACTTTACAGTATACACTGAGATCTAAGCAAAACACTGAGACGAAAAAGTGCGCTACTCTCAGACTTCAGTTTTCACTTCTACATACAAATGTTCCTATTGATCATTCTCACAGCAGAAGAGGAATTAGATCATGAAATTCTAGACATAGCTGTATTAGCTTCTCAATTAGATGTGTACAAAAGGAATCTTGATTCACATGATCAGACAGAGAGCACTCAGAGAAAAACCCGTCGCTATTTTCTGAAAAAACTCTCTACACATCTCTAAGACATTTGTCATATATAAATGACTCTCACATACATTTTTTTATCATCATTAACTTATATATACATGATTTTAGACTCATCCCACGTCTATGATACTACTCCTTATCATCCTAAGGATTTAGCTCTACTCAGATTACAAGGATTTCCACTTATATGTACATATGTGTACAAGCTATCATTCTGAAATCTCCTTCACTTTCTCAAGTGTTTTCTTTCACTTCATTCTGACTATAAGCCTTCTTCAAGATCTTCATAATCACTAATTTGTGATTGGTTTGTTCCAACAGCTCCCCCTCAATCACTAATTGTGATTATTCCATTCTTCTTCACTCATGCCATCTCTTTGAATCTTTGTAGCTTAGGTCCATCCAAGCTTTTTGTCATCATATCTGCCACTTGTTCTTTTGTTGGAGTATGCATCACTTCAATCTCTTTATCAAGTACCTTTTCCCTCAAGAAATGATACTATGTGTTTAGTCCTGGCATGAAAAACAGGGTTAGCTGCCAAATACAAAGAACTCATATTATCTCCAAAAATAATTGGAGTACTATGATCAGTTTCAAAACTCTTCATCAAGGTCTTCAACCATATCACTTCCTTTGCAGCTTCTACCATTCCTTTATACTCAGCTTTTGTGGATGATAAAGCAACTGTATGTTGCTTCTTTGAACACCAAGAAACTAATTTATCTCCAACATAACAAAGATACCCATGAGTTGACCTTCTATCATCTGAGTCACCTGCCCAATCTGCATCACTAAACACTTTAATTCTTGTGTCAGAAGTGAATCCATAGTACAAACCTTCACTTAGGGTTCCTTTGATATATCTGAGTACCCTTTGAGCTACAATCCAATGAGTCTTCTTTGGACAATGCATAAATTGTGACAACACACCTACTGCATATGATAAATGTGGCCTTGTCAAGGTAGCATAGATTAAACTACCTACCAAACTCTGATATTTCTTCATATCATTGAATTCTTCACCTCCATACCTGCTCAATTTATGATTGACCTCCAATGGTGTAGTTGAAGTCTTGCAATCTTCCATGTTAAACTTGACTAGAAGATTCTTCAAATACCTTTCTTGTGAAACATATACTCCATGTTGAGTATACACAATCTGCATTCCTAAGAAATAAGATAAGTTTCCCAAATCACTTATCTTAAACTCCTTCTCTATTTGCCTTTTAAGTTCATTGATTCCTTGAGCATCTGTTCCTGTGACAATAATATCATCAACATAAATGCACATGTAAATGTATCCATTTTCACTTGCCTTCACTAGCAAGCTACTATCTGCCTTTGATGCTTGAAATCCACATTCATTCAAGAACTTGACAAGTCTGTAATTCCAAGCTCTTGGGGCCTGCTTCAACCCATACAAAGCTCTCTTGAGCTTACACACATAATCTGATCCAATTGAATTCATAAAACCTTCTGGTTGCTCCATGTATACTTCATCTGCAATGTATCCATTTAGAAATGCATTTTTCACATCCAATTGTGATAACTTCCATCCTTTACAAGCAGCAATAGCAATCAATGTTCTAATTGTAGACATCTTAGCAACAGGACTAAAGGTTTCATCATAATCTACCCCATAAGTTTGGGCATAACCTTTGACCACAAGTCTAGCCTTGTATCTAGACACCTTACCATCTGCAAACCTTTTTGTTTTATATACCCACTTACATCCAATGACTTTCTGATTCTTTGGTCTTGGTACTAATTCCCAAGTTTCATTTTCAAGTAGAGCATCATACTCTTCCTGCATTGCCTTCTCCCAATTCTGTTTACCTTTGGCTTCTTCATAAGTGATTGGATCTTCTTCTGTCTTCACAATATAAGCATAATCTTTTGTTGTTAGAAAAGATGTATCATAACTATACCTTATAGGTTCTTTCCTTTCTCTTGTAGATCTTCTAATTTCTGCACTTCTTGAAGTTTCAGCCTCATTTGATTCTGGATCAAATCTTGGCCCTTCTTCTACATGATCCTGCAATTTACTTTTAGAGTCAACATCATCAATACTTTCTTCATACACTTTTACTTTTGCCTTCCCTTTCCTTTGTATCTCTTCAACACCTGCATAATCATTTGTTGATCCTGTATACCATGTATTTTGCTCATCAAATGTCACATCTTTGGTAACAAGAAATTGCTTTGTGGATGGACTCCACAACCTGTAACCCATCTGTCTATCATCATAACCAATGAACACATACTTCTCTGCTTTTGGTTCTAGCTTATGTCTTAATTGTGAAGGAACATAAGCATATGCTACACATCCAAATACCTTACAATGATCAAGAGTAGGTTTCTTACCCCACCATGCTTCATAAGGAGTTCCTCCACCCAAAGCTTTACAAGGTAACCTATTCACAAGGTATGTTGCAGTATTAATGGCTTCTGCCCATAAGTAATTTGGACAATTCTTTTCCTTCATCATTGCTCTTGCAAATTCTACAAGAGTCCTATTTCTCCTTTCTGCTACTCCATTCTGTTGAGGGGAGTACCTGCAAGTTACTTCTCTTTTGATACCTGCATTCCACAAATAATCATCAAACTCTTTAGAGAAATACTCTCCCCCTCCATCTGACCTTAACCTCTTAAGCTTTTGCCCTGTGATCCTTTCTGCATAGGCATGAAAATGTTTGAATGTCTTGAAAACTTCTGATTTATCCTTGATTACATACAAAGTAATCCATCTGGTTGCATCATCAACAAACAACACATAATATCTGGATCCATTTATGCTATAGTCCCTTGAGGGACCCCATACATCTGTATGAACCAATTCAAGCATATTTGAATGCTTGTACCCTGATTTGTTGTAGGAACCTTTATGTGCTTTACCTAATTGACAAGCTTCACACTTGTACACCATATGTTGCCCTTCAACATTTGGCAATCCAAGCACCACCTGATTCTTTGACATTTCCTTTATAGCTCTCTCATTGAAATGACCTAGCCTTTTATGCCATAGGTCTAATTCAGACATCTTTTGACTTCCATAAGTAAATAATGCATGTCCCACATTACCTTGGACTTTGAGGGTGAACAATCTTCCTTCCTTTTTCCCTGCAATTATGTTTCTATATCCCTGATTTGGATCTTGCACATAAACACCATCATTTGTGAATCTTACCTCATATCCTTTCTCCACAATTTGCCCTACACTTATCAAATTTTTAGGAATAGTAGGAACATAAAGTACCTTACTCAAAAGTGTACTTCCACTCTTTGTCTTCACTGATCCAATGCTCTCCACTTTATGTTTGGTATTGTCACCTGTTTGAACTGTATGTCCATTCACCTTTGCTTCCATATCAGTCATCAAGGATAGATTCCCACTCAGATGGTTACTACATCCTGAGTCAATATAAAACACTCTTTGATCTTCTCCCACTGATTCATGAGTTGCATTCAAGATAAGAGTCATATCATCCTTCTGATCTGATGCATAATTATAATAATTGTTGTTGTAGGACTGAGATTGGAAGTTTCTTCCACCTCCTCTAGCATATGATGTCCTACCACCTCTTCCTCTGAAGTTGCCTCTTTGGTTTCTGCCTCCTCTACCTCTTTGATTAAAATTCTGATTATTGCTTCCACCATTTTGATTGTTATACCAACAATCATTTGCCAAATGATTTGTTCTGCCACAAATCCAACAAGCTTTAGCATTATCTTTGTTCTTAGCTCCTCTTCCTTTACCTCTGAAATTCATCTTTCCTTTTGTGAAGTTAGCTTGACTTGAAGTCCCTTCATCATCAGTCGATTGCTTTCCCTTGCCATTCTTTTTCTTGTCCTTGGAGTACATAGCTTGACTTGCACTTCTATCATTGTCTCCTTTAATGTCCTGCTCAAAAGTTAGCATGTGTCCTAGCAATTGATTAAGATCAGGAGTAAAGTGATCAAGTGACAACTCTATGGACAATATGAAAGGCTTCCACTTCTCATCTCCTCTCAGACCTGTAAGTATTTGCCTTACCAACTTGTCTTCTTCAATGTCTTCATCCACTGCTCCCAAGCTATCTGCAATATCCTTCATCCTTGCCACATAATCAGAAATTGATTGTGAGCTCTTCTTCTTGAAGGTTGTGAACTCAGCCCATAGTGAGGACTTCCTTGACTTGGTTGTATTTTGAAAATGCTCTTCCAAAGCATTCCAAACATCTGTTGCACTTTCCAATCCTCTAATGTGAGGTAGAAGATAATCATTTACAGCCATGTAAATGATACTCCTTGCCTGAGCATCCTTTCTCATCCAAGTCTTCAAAATTGCAAGTTCTTCCCTAGTTGGAATACTAGGATCTGCAAATTCAGGCTTTTCTTCTTCTCCTGTAATGAATGCCATCAAATCTTTACTCATGAGGTGTGCCTCCATCCTCATGGACCAAGCTGGATAGTTCTCCCTATCTAGCTTATCAATCTGCAAGCTTTCTCCCATCCTTGACCTTCTGTATCTGCAATTACTATGATTTATGAGGATAAAGTGTACCTTTGATATGAGCTTTGTCCTTCTTGATTCTTTTCGAACTCCTGCTCTGAACTTCTGCAGGTTATCTTCAATAATTTTTCCTTGTCTTCCTTTGATTTGGAAGGACTCCAATATCTACACCAATCGGAACTTCAATTGTCTTTTCTTCTCTTGTATTGAACCTTAAGCTCTAATACCACTGTTGGAGACCTCTTAATCTCCAAAGGTTTGATCTATACTGACTTAAGAACACTTCTATGTCAGTTATAAACCAAACTTTACACAAATATTGTTCTTCTTTACCAAAACTTCCATCAACACTTCTCTGAGTGAAGAAATGTCTACTTCAGAAAGTCTGCTTCAGAAATCAACTTCATTACCTGCACATAACTTCAAATTTCTTCAAGTAAATGATGCACAAGTATTCACAATACCTTTGCGCAATCATACTAATCATTAGTTCTCAAAAACTAATCATCAAAAGTTTAATTTGATCCTTAAGATCAAATGTATGTCATAACTGTCTCTCAGAAGTAGCGCCTTCGACATAGTCAACTTCTCAAGTTGATTTCTCCCAATACAAAACCCGTTTTGCTAAATGCTTTTAGCCATAGCTTCCTTATCTCCTAACTTAGATTTTAAGTGCTCACTCATAAAAAACTTTACAGTATACACTGAGATCTAAGCAAAACACTGAGACGGAAAAGTGCGCTACTCTCAGACTTCAGTTTTCACTTCTACATACAAATGTTCCTATTGATCATTCTCACAGCAGAAGAGGAATTAGATCATGAAATTCTAGACATAGCTGTATTAGCTTCTCAATTAGATGTGTACAAAAGGAATCTTGATTCACATGATCAGACAGAGAGCACTCAGAGAAAAACCCGTCGCTATTTTCTGAAAAAATCTCTACACATCTCTAAGACATTTGTCATATATAAATGACTCTCACATACATTTTTTTATCATCATTAACTTATATATACATGATTTTAGACTCATCCCACGTCTATGATACTACTCCTTATCATCCTAAGGATTTAGCTCTACTCAGATTACAAGGATTTCCACTTATATGTACATATGTGTACAAGCTATCATTCTGAAATCTCCTTCACTTTCTCAAGTGTTTTCTTTCACTTCATTCTGACTATAAGCCTTCTTCAAGATCTTCATAATCACTAATTTGTGATTGGTTTGTTCCAACAGGTTGCACTCCAAGATTGGTGCCAAAAAATTACAATTTTCTTGATTCGATAGGTGAGAGGATTTCCAATTTGTTCTTTCATCGCTATCCTAATTTGATGACTTTTATTCTGATGAAAATTGTAGAAGTGAAATTTGTTACAAATTATTTGGTGGGTAAGGCCCAGTTATGGTGGAATGTTTTGCAGCATAGCACCGACCACCCCATCACATGGATCACATTTCAAGAAAAGATCAAGGATTCCTTCCATCATCCTCAGTTCCACTTACATGCTTGTCGATCATGGATAAATTTTGGATGGAAAGACAAAGACACTGTGTCCACCTACACTGATCATTTTTGGCAATGACTACTAATTATTCATTCACTTGAAATGATTACTAAAAATACCTTGCAACAAAAGTATGAAGATGGTTTGGAGGTAGGAATCCAAGCCAAGCTCAACACACTACATTCCATCTAAGAAATCATTTACTTCTTTTCTTTCCACCCATTACAAGAGATGATTAGTTATTGGTAGAGGCTAATTATCTCTTATGATTGCTTCATTGACCTCCTTTAAAGTGATACACACATAACATTTTTCATTATTTTTGGGTACTACTACCGATTCAATGTGTTCAATTTTCATATATAAATACTGATTCTGGTAGTTTGCTATCTCCTCCTTGATCTTTTTGGAGTATGTCTCATTGTATGTAAATGGTCTTTTCTTGCTTGGCCTAACTCTGCTCATCATGGCAATCCTATGAGGACATATCTCTAGATCCATACATTTCAAGTCTTTATAGGACCATGCAAATACATGTTTGTAATCCTTTAAGAGGATAATAAAAGCGATCTCTCCTTCTTGAATGAGTTCATTTGCATTTTGCATGCATGGATACTGAACATTCTCATAGGCAATGGATACTTTCTTAGTAGTCTCTATATTGTCATAAGACTAGCTAATTATAGCCTCTATCTTGGGCATTCCAACTTGGAAAAACCTTTGCTCAATAGTGTACTTTTTGAAGTGCTATGGGACTTTAAAGATTCAGTTTTCTTCTTCCTCATTTGGCTCTTACTATTTTCTTTGGCTTTCTCTAGCTAATAGACTTCCTTCTACTATGTTATTGACTCATGTATCCCTCTAGAATCCAAAAGTTTAATTTTGATCATATAATTTTTGTTTGATGTGTAAAAAAAATTTTCTGTGTATGGGAGCTCTCTTCTTCCTTTCTCCAAAGCTTTAATTCCCTTTTGTCTCATCAAGGTTTCTTATTTCTCTTTCACCTGCTTGTCTGTAGGGACAATAGACATTCCATATTCTATCTCATCTTCCTCATCATCCAAGAATACTTGTACCATGAATAGGTCATAGCCTTCATCATCTTGATATAGAGTTAATGGTTTTTCTTTAACTATCACATACAAGGTAGGAAGAATCTAAGCCCAACCAATGGTTCAAAATCCTCATTTAAAAATCTCATAGGCATATAGGAGGGATCTTCAATCGGTCTATCAAAATTGCACTCCTCCCACTTAAGCTCTTTGTTCTTTTGCCTTCGAGTCTCCTATCTTTGGGCAACTTGACACATCCATAAGTTA
>CM035410.1:75760644-75763144 GCA_020310875.1 Ceratopteris richardii
CAAAGCTCTCTTGAGCTTACATACATAATTTGGACTCACTTGATCTTTGAACCCATCTGGTTGCTCCATGTAGACTTCATCTGAAATGTAACCATTCAAGAAAGCATTTTTAACATCTAATTGAGACAACTTCCAACCTTTACAAGCAGCAATTGCAATGAGTGTCCTGATAGTTGTCATCTTTGCCACAGGACTATAAGTCTCATCATAGTCCACTCCATATGTCTGTGCATACCCTTTCACAACAAGTCTAGCTTTGTACCTAGACACACTTCCATCTGCAAATCTCTTTGTTTTGTAAACCCACTTACATCCAATAATCTTCTGACTATTAGGTTTAGGAACCAAATCCCATGTTTGATTCTCTATCAATGCATCATACTCTTCTTGCATAGCATCTTCCCAATTCTTCTTCCCTTTGGCCTCTTCATATGTAGAAGGGTCTTCATCTGCTTTTACCAAATAAGCATAATCTTTAGTAGTCAAGAATGAAGTGTCATAGCTATACCTTGTAGGTTGCCATTTATGCCTAGATGATCTCCTAACTTCTGCACTTCTTGAGGTCTCTGGTTCATCACATTCTGGATCAAACCTTGGCCTCTCTTCAACTTCAATCTGCACTTCATTACTCTCACTTTCATCAAGTAATTGAATCTTTGCTTTACCTTTCCTTTGTTCCACTACTTCTTCATCATCTGCATGTACATTATATTTACCTGCATACCAAGTACCTTGCTCATCAAATGTAACATCCTTAGATACAATAAATTGCTTTGTGGATGGACTCCACAACTTGTATCCCATTTGCTTATCATCATAACCAATGAATACATACTTCTCTGCCTTAGGCTCCAACTTATGCCTCAATTGAGATGGCACATATGCATATGCCAAGCATCCAAATATTCTGCAATGATCCAAGGTAGGTTTCTTACCCCACCAAGCTTCATATGGTGTCATACCCTGCAAAGCTTTACAAGGCAATCTATTAACCAAATATGTAGCTGTATTAACAGCCTCAGCCCACAAATAATTTGGGCAATTCTTCTCTTTCATCATGGACCTTGCAAACTCAACAAGAGTCCTATTTCTTCTTTCTGCTACCCCATTTTGTTGAGGAGAGTACCTGCAAGTCTCTCTTTATACCTGCATTCCACAAATAATCATTGAACTCATTTGAAAAATACTCTCCCCCTCCATCTGACCTTAGTCTCTTCAATTTTTGACCTGTAATCCTTTCTGCATATGCATGATAGTGTTTAAATGTATTAAACACTTCTGACTTTTCCTTAATCACATAAATTGTGATCCACCTGGTAGCATCATCAACATATATGACATAATATCTTGAACCATTTATACTAAAGTCCTTTGAAGGACCCCACACATCTGTATGCACCAATTCAAGTCTTTCTGAATACATAAATCCATGCTTGGAATAGGATTGCTTATGAGCCTTACCTAATTGACATGCCTCACATCTGTATGTCATGTGTTGACCTGCAATGTTAGGCATTCCAAGCACTGAATCATTGTTAATCATTTCTTTGATGCCTCTTTCATTAAAGTGTCCAAGTCTTTTGTGCCAAAGATCCAATTCTGACACCTTCTGCTCTCCATATGTGAACATAGCATGTCCAACATTTCCTTGTACCTTCAATGTGAAAAGCCTTCCTTCTTTCTTTCCTGCAATAACTTGTTTATACCCTTGACTAGGGTCTTCAACATAAACTCCATCATTGGTAAACCTTACCTCATAACCTTTTTCCACAATTTGACCTACACTGATCAAATTCTTTGGAATTGTGGGAACATAAAGTACCTTACTCAGAAGAGTGCTCCCATCGTTAGCCTTGACTGAACCAATTGACTTTACCTTATGCTTTGTATTATCACCTGTCTGAACTGTATGATTAATTGCATTATGATCTAGGTCAGTCATCAAAGCAATATTTCCACTTAAATGATTACTACATCCTGAATCAATATAGAACACTCTCATATCCTCATGTGAGGTTTCACATGTATTCATAATGAGAGTCGAATCCTCCTTTTGATCTGATGCATAGTTGTAGTAGGTGTTATTATAAGATTGATTTTGGAAGTTTCTTCCACCACTTCTTCCAAAAGAATTCCTACCACCTCTACCTCTGAAATTTCCTCTCTGAAATCTACCACCTCTTGCTCTTTGATTAAAGCTCTGATAATTACCATTGTTTTGATTATTGTGCCAACAATCATGAGATAGATGATTGGTCTTACCACATATCCAACAAGCTCTTGCATTCTCTTTGTTGTTTCTGCCTCTTCCTCTACTTCTGCCATTTCCTCTTCCTCTTATGAAGTTTGCTTGGTTTGATGTACCTTCTTCTTCACCTGATTGTTGCTTTCCTTTGTTGGCTTTCTTCTTGTCTTTAGAATACATTGCATGACCTGCACTCTTATCAACATCTCCTTTGACATCATTCTCAAAAGTTAGCATATGACCTAACAATTGATT
>CM035410.1:75780644-75785644 GCA_020310875.1 Ceratopteris richardii
GGGGCCTGCTTCAAGCCATACAAAGCTCTCTTGAGCTTGCACACATGATCTGGATACCTTTTATCTCTGAACCCTTGAGGTTGCTCCATGAATACATCATCTGAAATATAACCAATCAAAAAAGCATTTTTCACATCAAGTTGACATAACTTCCAACCTTTACATGCAGCAATAGCTATAAGTGTCCTGATGGTTGTCATCTTTGCCACAGGACTATAAGTCTCATCATAGTCAACACCATAAGTCTGAGCAAACCCTTTGACAACAAGTCTAGCTTTGTATCTAGACACACTTCCATCTGCAAACCTCTTGGTTTTGTAAACCCATTTGCATCCAATGATCTTCTGACTATTTGGTTTTGGAACCAAATCCCATGTTTGATTCTCCAATAGTGCATCATATTCTTCCTGCATAGCTTTCTCCCATTTTTCCTTACCTTTTGCTTCTTCATATGTAGAAGGGTCTTCATCTGTTTTCATCATATAAGCATAGTCTTTTGTGGCCAAAAATGAAGTATCATAGCTATACCTTGTAGGTTGCCACTTATTCCTTGTAGACCTCCTAAGCTCTCCACTTCTTGAGGTTTCTGGTTCTTCATATTCAGGATCAAATCTTGGAGTTTCTTTCACTTCAACATGCACTTCATTATTCTCTTGTTCATCAAATATTTGAACCTTTGATTTACCTTTCCTTTGGCTCACTTCTTCTTCATCACCTGTATTGATATTGATTGTACCTGCATACCAAGTACTTTGCTCATCAAATGTAACATCTTTAGAAACCATGAATTGTTTTGTAGATGGACTCCACAATCTATAGCCCATCTGCTTGTCATCATAACCAATGAAAACATATTTTTCAGCTTTAGGCTCCAACGTGTGCCTTAATTGTGATGGCACATATACATATGCCACACATCCAAAAACTCTGCAATGATCCAAGGTTGGTCTCTTACCCCACCAAGCCTCATATGGTGTCATACCCTGCAAGGCTTTACATGGTAACCTATTGACCAAATAAGTAGCTGTATTTACAGCCTCAGCCCACAAATAATTAGGGCAATTTTTCTCCTTCATCATGGATCTAGCAAACTCAACAAGTGTTCTATTTCTCCTTTCTGCAACACCATTTTGTTGAGGAGAGTACCTGCAAGTAACTTCCCTTTTTATACCTGCATTCCATAAGTAATCACTGAACTGATTAGAGAAATACTCTCCCCCTCCATCTGACCTTAATCTCTTCAACTTATGACCTGTAATTCTTTCTGCATATGCATGATAGTGTTTAAATGTATTAAACACTTCTGACTTATCTTTGATCACATAGATAGTGATCCATCTAGTAGCATCATCAACATAAATCACATAATACCTTGACCCATTTATACTCAAATCCTTTGATGGTCCCCACACATCTGTGTGTACCAATTCAAGCTTCTCTGAGTACATAAAACCATGCTTGGAGTAAGAATTCTTATGAGCCTTACCTAATTGACATGCCTCACATTTGTATGTCATATGTTGACCTGCAACATTAGGCAATCCAAGCACTGAACCATTATTAATCATGTCTTTAATACCTCTTTCATTGAAATGTCCAAGCCTCTTGTGCCAAAGATCTAACTCAGAGATCTTATGTCCTCCATATGTGAACATAGCATGACCAATATTGCCTTGAATCTTCAATGTAAATAATCTTCCTTCCTTTTTCCCTGCAACAATCTGTTTATACCCTTGGCTAGGGTCTTCCACATATACTCCATCATTAGTAAACCTTACTTCATATCCCTTTTCAACAATTTGTCCTACACTTATCAAATTCTTAGGGATTGTAGGAACATACAAGACCTTACTCAATAAGGTGCTACCATCCTTGGCCTTCACTGATCCAATTGATTTCACATTGTGTTTTGTGTTGTCACCTGTTTGAACAACATGATTGAAAACCTTATTTTCTAAATCAGTCATCAAAGATATATTACCACTCAGGTGATTGCTACACCCTGAGTCAATGTAGAAGACTCTTTGATCTTCACTCTGCCTTTCACAAGTTGCATTCATTATCAATGTTGAATCCTCCTTTTGATCTGAAGTATAATTGTAGTAGGTGTTGTTATATTGTTGACTTTGTAAACCTCTACCTGCATTTCTTCCCAAAGTAACTCCTACCACCTCTACCTCTGAAATTACCTCTTTGATTTCTGCCTCCTCTTCCTCTTGAATTATAGTTCTGATTATATCCACCATTACTCTGATTATTATGCCAACAATCATTAGCTAAGTGATTTGTCTTACCACAAATCCAGCAAGCTTTGCCTCCATCCTTGTTGTTTCTGCCTCTTCCTCTACCTTTGCCACCTCCTCTTCCTCTTAGGAAGTTGGCTTGAGTAGTTGTTCCTTCATCTTCACCTGCTTGTTGCTTTCCTTTGCTATTCTTCTTCTTATCTTTTGAGTACATTGCATGACCTGCACTCTTGTCACCATCTCCTTTAACATCCTGCTCAAATGTTAGCATATGACCTAGCAACTGATTTAAATCAGGAGTGAAATGGTCAAGTGATAACTCTGTAGACAAAATGAATGGCTTCCATTTGTCATCACCTCTCAAGCCTGTAAGAATTTGCCTTACCAATTTATCCTCCTCAATGTCTTCATCAACAGCTCCTAAAGCATCTGCAATGTCTTTCATCCTTGTCACATAGTCTGAAATAGATTGAGAGGCCTTCTTCTTGAAGGTTGTAAACTCTGCCCATAAGGATGCCTTCCTTGACTTTGTAGTATTCTGGAAATGCTCCTCCAAAGCATTCCAAATATCAGTTGCACTTTCAAGACCTCGAATATGAGGTAACAAGTAATCATTGACTGCCATATATATAATGCTCCTAGCTTGAGCATCTTTCTTCATCCAATTTTCAAATCTGCTAACTCTTCCCTAGTTGGAACACTAGGATCTCCGAACTGTGGCTTCTCTTCTTCTCCTGTGATGTAAGCAATTAAATCTTTGCTCATAAGATGAGCTTCCATCCTCATTGACCATGCAGGATAGTTTTCCCTATCCAATTTCTCTATCTGTAGAGAATCTCCCATCTTGTGTCTACCTGTGTATTGAATTCTTCAAGCTTTATGAACAATATATGTACCTTTACTTCGAATTAGACTCCTTTTGTCCTTCTTGATATCATATGGTCTCCTCCTCTTGCTTTGCCTTCAAACTTTCACCTTTTAGTTCCTCAAATGTTGACTTTCTTGAATCTGCAGCAGTCGGGACCCTCCTTTCCTTGATTTGATGTCTCCTGCTCTGATACCACTGATGGAGAGTGTTAATCTCCAAAAGAACAACCTACTCTTGAATTTAGAACACCTCTATATCAAGAGTAAGTCAAAACCTTCACTAAATTAGAGGTCCAATCTCCAAATTATCAAAAGTTGAAAAATTCTGTGAAGAAGATGAAACACAGAAAGTCTGCTGCACAATTTCTTCTCATTGACCTATCAAACATGTAAAGTTTTCTATGAAATTTTGTATGAAACAAGAGAATAATGAAGTGCATGTTGAAGTGGAAGAAACTCCAAGATTTGATCCTGAATATGAAGAACCAGAAACCTCAAGAAGTGGAGAGCTTAGGAGGTCTACAAGGAATAAGTGACAACCTACAAGGTATAGCTATGATACTTCATTTTTGGCCACAAAAGACTATGCTTATATGATGAAAACAGATGAAGACCCTTCTACATATGAAGAAGCAAAAGGTAAGGAAAAATGGGAGAAAGCTATGCAGGAAGAATATGATGCACTATTGGAGAATCAAACATGGGATTTGGTTCCAAAACCAAATAGTCAGAAGATCATTGGATGCAAATGGGTTTACAAAACCAAGAGGTTTGCAGATGGAAGTGTGTCTAGATACAAAGCTAGACTTGTTGTCAAAGGGTTTGCTCAGACTTATGGTGTTGACTATGATGAGACTTATAGTCCTGTGGCAAAGATGACAACCATCAGGACACTTATAGCTATTGCTGCATGTAAAGGTTGGAAGTTATGTCAACTTGATGTGAAAAATGCTTTTTTGAATGGTTATATTTCAGATGATGTATTCATGGAGCAACCTCAAGGGTTCAGAGATAAAAGGTATCCAGATCATGTGTGCAAGCTCAAGAGAGCTTTGTATGGCTTGAAGCAGGCCCCAAGGGCATGGAACTATAGATTTGTGAAGTTCCTAAAGGAACTTGGATTTCAGGTGTCTAAAGCAGATAGTAGCTTGCTTGTCAAAGCAAGTGATAATGGTTTCATATACATGTGCATATATGTTGATGATATAATTCTTACAGGTACAGATGAAGAAGGAATACAAAGACTTAAGAAGCAAATGGAAAAGGAGTTCAAGATAAGTGACTTGGGAGACTTGTCATACTTCTTGGTCATGGAGATTACATATACTCAACATGGAGTATTTGTGACCCAAGAAAGGTATTTGAAGAACTTGTTAATCAAGTTTAAAATGGATGATTGCAGGGTAGCACCTACACCAATGGAGGTGAATCACAAATTGAGTAAGTTTGGAGGAGAAGAATTCAAGGACATGAGACAATATCAGAGTTTGGTTGGTAGTCTTATCTATGCTACTTTAACTAGACCTGATTTATCATATGCAGTAGGAGTTTTGTCTCAATTCATGCATTGCCCAAGGAAAGAACATTGGATTGCAGGTCAAAGAGTGTTGAGGTACATTAAGGGTACACTCAATGAAGGTTTGTATTATGGGTTTACCTCAGATACAAATATCAAAATTTATAGTGATGCAGATTGGGCAGGTAATCCAGATGATAGAAGGTCAACTTTTGGATATATGTGTTATGTGGGAGATAAACTTATCTCATGGTGTTCCAAGAAGCAACATACAGCTGCTTTGTCTTCTACAGAAGCAGAGTATAAAGGCATGGTTGAAGCTGCAAACGAAGTAATTTGGCTCAAGACTTTGATGAAGAGTTTTGACATTGTGC
>CM035410.1:75805644-75820644 GCA_020310875.1 Ceratopteris richardii
TTGACCGCGCCATCGCGATTGTCCGCCCGATCACGCCATCGCGACGGTTCATTTTTTGGACCATCGCGACGGTTCGACCTCACGCCATCGCGATTGTTCACTTCGAGCCATCGCGACGGTTCGCCTTTTCGGGCCATCGCGATTGTCCAAATCCCACGCCATCGCGACGGTTCGCTTGGACCATCGCGACGGTCCCAGACCATCGCGATTGCCCACCCCCATCGCAAATTTTGGACTTCAATTTTTGACCAATTTTGGGGGTATTTTTGGAAAATTTTTGGACCATTAGACTCATAGGAGACCCCTTAGCTCATATTTGAAGGAAAATTGGATTGTCAATTTTTACCCCCCAGGACCTGAACGCGTGTAACTTTCTCATCCGAAGTCCGTTTTTTGAGCTTAATAGCTCGTTAGAAAGCTCGTGACGAGTACTACGTGACCTCAACTGTTTTTTTCATAAAGTATACGTCTATTTTTGGATAGGCTAATTTGAGGTTCACCTAGTCTGGGACTAGGAAGTCAGGGGGCACACATTGAAAATTTGAGCTAAAAAGGTGTATATACTCAAGTGTTTAATCATCTTGTGAATTGGTCTAACATTGGAATTTTCCAGGTCTAGCAAGGGCAATCCAAGGCAAGCAAGCAAGGCAGTGGAGACAGCAGAGCTTGGGAAGCACGGCTTCTTGGGCAACAGGACACCAGAGCAACAGAAAAGTCGACTCGAGGTTGGAAGATTACTCAACCCCCTCAGTCAATTCTTAGCTTAGGCTAAAACGTTAGCATTGTGGATTTAAGTCGATAGGAACGCCTCAAGTTCAAGATACCTAATTCTATCAAGTTTAAGACTCAAAGTAAAGGTGTGTGTGACGAAAACCTAAAGAAAAGAACCTAAGTCTGACGGAACGAGAACTCAAAATCATAACGAAAGTCGAATTCCTGACGCATTCATTAAGACAAGAATCCAAAGAAAAATTAAAAAGAACCAAGAATCAATCACAAAGGACCATTGACGATCTAAGTGGGTAATTGAGTGAGCAAGGAAGAAAATTAATGAACCTTAGATCGGGCAAACATATAGGTAAGTCGGACCGACGAAGCCTTAGATCATCAGAGGCTAGTGTAAGAACCACTGCACGATCTTGGGCTCAGCAATTGAATAATAGTTATCCCTACGAGAGCTCAGAAACTAGCGAATCAGAAATGGCATTCAGCGCAGACAGACCAGCAGGAGGATCTCATGTAGCATACTTAGAAAAACCTGAAGGACCCTATAGAACGCAGTTAGAGTTTCTCCGAACCAACCGACTAGGTGCTCGCATCTATGAGGATGGTTTGCAAAGGCAAGTGGTGCAACTGCACAACCCTGATCAACCCATTGGATTGGAAAGACCAGTGGTGAAATTTGAGAGAGACGCTTACATAGACAAAGAAGGAACCATGTACGTACTAAGTACGCAGCCAAACGATACTAATGAGTTTGGCACAATTCAATTAGAGACGGAAGCAAAATTTCAAGGAAAAGAACCGTTAGAAGAACCTAGAACACCGAGAGGGAAATCTGTATTAACAAGAGTACTCATCCCAGAGTGGATCCCTCAAGATAACAGGAGCACCGAGTTGTTCGTAAATAAAGAAACAGACGAAGCCTTTTGGAGGTACAGAAAGGAAAACCCCAGTGAGGTAGGCATCATTACAATTTATGAATTCAAGGACCCAGATACACCTGGAAAGGTTGTATACCTGGATGAGACTTCAGAAAGAGTCTTCGTGGTGCCTGAACGCGCTAAAAACACATACACTTGGAGAGGTGAATTGATATTCCCTCCATCCAGAACGAACATGAATGCAAATCAACAAGGGGCAGGAACATCCTCAGCCCATGGAAATCAAAGAGAAGGAAATTACGAGAGACCGGAAGTAAGCTTCACTCACCCCATAGGGAGGGATAGAACAACCACGAACACTAATAGGACGGATGGACAAAGAGATCACGGAATACCAGGGGGTAGAGATGATTTTCCTCTACCCAGACCACGTGAGCACGCAAGAGTATTGAGGCCCACGCAATTAGTAAAATCAATGAAAAATTACTTTGATGGGACAGGAGATCCCTATGACCACGTTGCAGAATTCAAGCAAGTATTAAGAGCAGAACAAGTAGAGGACATGTTCACGCAGTACAACGCATTTGGACTAACGTTAAAGAATACCGCTTTAACTTGGTTCCAACCACTGCAACAACGGCAATTTAGAGACATCCATCACTTTTTAGAGTCACTCATCACAGAATTCTCTAAAAGTGGGGTTAGACACGACACGTCTTCGCTTATTCATAGCTTTAAACAAACCCCTCAGGAAACAGTAAGACTGGCAGGTCGTAGATTCAGACAATATGTTGAGCGATGCCCAATGCAAGAGCTACCCTCACAAGCCAAACAAGTATCACTGTTCCTAGATGGCTTGTTGAGCGCTAAACTACGCTCTTATGTGTACCTAAAAGAACCCAGAACGCTAGAGGAGTGTGTAAGAATATGTATAGACATTGAGGACAACTTAGGAGATGAATTAGAACTCTCAAAGGTCTATAAAGACTCAGACTGTTCTTCTCTAGCATCCACAAAATTGTCTAATTCGATAGAGGACCTAGCAGAAAAAGTGGCACAAAAACTAGGAGTTTCTAGTAAGCAGGTGCCCAAGCTGCCAACCAATGTACGTTGTTACACTTGTGGTGGAAATCATTTGGCAAACATGTGCCCTAATGTACCTCAACCTCACGCCAACCCTAGTGGCCAATATTGCACAATTGAGAGAAGATACACAAATCATACAGCTCAGGACTGCCCATACAACAAACAAACCGTGAGACAGAACTACCCGCAAGCATACCAGCAGCCAGGTAGGTATCAAGGCCAATACAATGCTCAGCCTTATTACTATAGGCCTCCTCAGAACTACCCATACCAGGCTCAACAGAGACCTCAACCCGTCTTAGCTCAACAGCCACCCCCACCAGCGAATGTCATCTCAGTCAAATATGCGGCTGCAGAAGAGAACCTAAGTAGGGCCTTAGTGCCTTCTTCACCCCTGATCACCGAAAGTGACCCGAACTCTAACAGTTTTGACTCTACTCATGTAACTAGTCCACCCGCTTATTACACGGAGTCACCAGAACATGTGGAGACATATCATTATGATAGTCCACCAATGGAACCTAGTTGGGAGCCAGACTATACTAATGTGATGTACACAAACCCAAACCCAAACCCACGGCCCCAATTGAGACAGCAGAGACCACAGGGCCCTAGAGGACCATGCTTTAGGTGCCAAGGAGATCATTTCATAAAGGATTGTCCACATCCCCCAATAGCAAGGCAATCGCAGTACTATAGCATCCAAGGCTTTTGCGCCGATTGTGGCAAAGAACACATAATCAAAGATTGTCCTAAGAACCCAGTTAACACTTCAAATGTGACATCGATCAACGTGATAGGTATTGTAAACAACGCAGATGCATCCAACCCTACGTACGTGCCTATCCAAGCTATAACCAGAGCCCAGACACTCTTACAAAACCAACAGCTTAATCATGAGAAAATAGCCGAAACTAGTGAAGTTGCGGAATCGAGTAGTAAAAAGACGAAATCTTGGAAAGATTCCAGAGAAAGAATAAAGAGAAAATGGAGTAAAAAGATAAGTGAGTTGGAAGGAAGTCTAAGAGAATCTAGAGCCAAAATACAAGAATTGGCTTCACAAGAATCAAACCAAGAAATCCCAGCTCAGAAATCAGGATCAGCCTTAGCGGAACCCATACCGGAAGATCTAGACATGATGTTTCGTGCATATCAGGCTAGAATAAAAGAGGGACCTCAAGTCACGGAAATGAGTAAAAACTACCCTCGAGCTGATCTAGAAATTGAGAGAACTAAACTTTGCATGAAGATGGTAGAACTAGCCCAAGCCTTGTTCGAAGCCTCTAGATATCTTAACTGGAATAACATGGCAAAACCAGAATTACACTTTCAAGGACTAATGGAGAGGCTAGAACACTTAATAGAAAGCAAAGAGAGAGAGGATCAGCATAGGAACCCTATTATCCCAGAGACACAGGAAAGGAATCCACCATCCCTGTCTCAAGTACCCAATACAGAGAGTCAAGATAACCTATCTTCCATACATAAGTACTCACATGAATTTTTGAGGGAGATCCAAGAAGAGAAATGGAGAAAAGAACAAGGAACTCATCCTCCTATTCAAGAAATAGACGACTTGCAGGAACAATTTCCCCAAGACATCCCCTCTATATATGATGATGTAGAGGTGGAACAACTGAGTGAACCCACAGGATTTGAATCTAATTCTCTACAAGAATTACCTCAGTTCACAGGATCTTGGGAAGCAAACTCTATTAGTATGAGAGCACCCACGATAATAGTGAGGAATGAAGAATCAGTGATCCCTAGGAACACGGAAGTGATCAAGAATACCAAAGTACAATGTAATCTCACTCTGGAGGAATTGTTAAAAGTAAAACCAGAATTGTGGAAGCACGTAGCAAATCAATTCCCTGAGCTAGCTACCACACCCTCTCAGATAGGACCACAGAAGAAGGTACCAGAGATACCCGTGGAAAAGATTGGAGACGTAAGCGAAGGAGAGGAAGGTAACACGTATCTTCCTATAACCCATCAGGGCTACACCACGAAAGCCATCTTAGATTCAGGAGCCGGAGTAGCCATCGCTACTACCGCCTTATGGAAACGTTGGGGTAAGCCAGCACTCAGACCCACCAGCATGAAGCTACAAATGGCCGATGGACACATAGAAAAACCGTTAGGCTTACTAGAAGGCATATCTCTCACCACTTGTGGTGTAGAATTTGAGCATACCTTTGCCATTTGCGACTTTGCGAAAAATCATGCATATGAGATGATATTGGGACGACCATTCATGCGTCAGTTGCAAATTGTACAAGATTGGGGAACTAATTCTTTGTACTTGCAACATTTAGGAGTGACTACCAAAGTCAATCTTAAAGACTATTCACATAGAGATGTACCCCCAATACAATGGAATACCATCCATAAGACACCAGTAGAGACGGAATCCGTACACTCATTAGAATCAGATCCTTCTTGGTTGCATGAGGTACCCATTTATGGATGTGTAAAGTAGCTAAACAAGAGGAAGAGCGGTTAGAAGCCAGGACCTTAGGTGCGGAACAACCCCCACGAACCCTTCAAGATCCGGCCTATGCACCTGTAGTATTCCCAGACGAGGAATTTGAACCCCATGGTTGGGCGGAAATCCTAGCAACCATGGATGTAGCCATCAATGAAGAACAATGGACACCCCACTGTGACGAGGATGGCTATGACATTTCAGTTTTCACGATAGAGCCAATCATGGGCGATGCAATTTTAGAAGAGTGCGAACCAAACACTGATGCAGTTGAGGACGCAAGCGATTTTGATTTAGAATCAATTCTCATGGACCCACCCTTTGCATCAGAGGAAGAATATTTCTACGAAATAGAGACTCACACTCAGAGTCACGAGGAAAATACGAACGAGGTAAGGTTAGCCACTCAAGTGACTGATAAGAGTGAAGGCAAGAAGAGAAAGAAGAAAGAAACAATGTCAGAAAAAGAAGAATCTTTGTTTGAAGTACCCGAGAATTTCAAGAAATATGAAATTGAAGATAGAAGAATCATGGTACGAATGCCCAATAGAAAAGCGAATGATGGACAAGCATATGATAACCGAGAGAAAACCAAGAAAATAATAGTTGCTATCGAAGGAGAAGAAGAAAAATGTACATACATAGGGCATGATTTGACGACTGAAGAAGAAGAAGAGTTAGTTGCCCTATTGCGCGAATATAGAGATGTTTTTGCTTGGAGTTACAAAGATTTGAAAGGAGTAGACCCAGATATATGTTCTCATAGAATCCCTATGACTCCAGATGCGAAACCGACAAAACAGAAACCTTACACGTACAATGATAATTACGCTGCGAAGATTAAAGAGGAGATAGATCGGTTGATAGAAGCAGGATTCATTTACGAAATTGAGCATACCGAATGGGTATCCCCCATTGTGGTTGTGCCCAAGAAGAATGGAAAATTGCGTGTGTGTATTAACCTTAAAAAAGTTAATGCCGCCACGATTAGAGATAGTTATCCTCTTCCTATCACGGAACACCTATTGGAAAGAGTTGCGGGCAAGGAAGTTTACAGCTTTCTTGATGGATTCTCAGGCTATAACCAAGTAGCCATTGCTCCAGAAGACCAACACAAGACGGCTTTTGCCACAGAATGGGGCATATTTGCATTTCGTGTAATGCCATTTGGCTTGACAAATGCACCCGCTACTTTCCAGCGACTCATGTGTCATGTTTTTAAGGAATTCTTACGCAAGAGCTTGGAAGTTTACGTCGATGACTTATGTGCTCATTCAAATGTAAGGCAGACACATATCCCAGAGTTAAGACAAATATTTGACAAATGCCGAGAATATCAGGTTTGTTTGAACCCAGAAAAATGCGTTTTCATGGTCAGACAAGGCAAAATTCTAGGACACATTGTGTCAAAAAATGGAATCTCCACGGATGAGGAAAAGGTGAAGGTAATTGCAAAATTACCTAGACCAACTAATGTGAAGGAGGTACAGGCATTTATGGGCCATTGCGGTTATTATAGGCGATTCATACACATGTATGCAATCATAGCCAAGCCTCTGTACTCTCTTTTGACCAATTTTGAGTGGACAGATGAATGCGAAAATTCATTCAATGAACTCAAACGACGCTTGTGCTCAGCACCTATATTGACCACCCCAGATTGGAGTAAGCCATTCCATGTACATGTGGATGCATCCAATTACGCCGTAGGATGTGTGTTAGCACAACCCACGAATGAAGGTAACATAGATCTCCCCATAGCTTACGCTAGCAGACAACTGAACGCAGCAGAAAGAAATTATACCACGACGGAACGAGAAGGATTAGGAATGATCTACGCAGTAAAGAAGTTTAGGCACTACTTGTTGGCCAACAAATTCAAGTTCTTTACCGATCATCAAGCCCTATTATACTTAGTCAACAAACCATGTAACACAGGACGATTGATACGCTGGTTTCTATTACTCATGGAGTATGAGTTTGAAGTGGTAGTTAGGAAAGGAAAGACGCATCTTAGAGCTGACCACCTCTCAAGATTAACCTCGGGAGAAGCCCCTCAAGGAGTAGCTGATGATCTACCAGATGCATACTTATTCAACCTTGAGATAGCACCAGAATGGGCTAAGCCGTTAGTCCCTATTCTGACATACGGACCCAAGAGTCCTAGGATAAAGATCAAAGAAGGAGAGATTACCAAATCTCAGAGGTACCAAATAATAGCTGGAAGCATATATAAACAAGATAATCAAAAGATTCTTGCTTGTTGTGTAGATGAATCAGAACATGCGAATTGGTTGCAATTAGCACACCTAGGTGCACTAAAGCAACATCATTCAAAACATAGAACACTACAGACTCTGCATAGAGTAGGAGTATATTGGCCTTCTATGGAAGCAGATGTCTACAAGTGGTGTAAAGAATGTCAGGTGTGTTGTGAAAGACCACCAGTAGAACATGCTACGTTATATCATGTGTCCCTCACACCAGACTGGAGTGAACCTTTAGTGACTTACTTGAGGACGAACACATTCCCTCAAGGAATGACCTTAGCTTGACAACGCAGTCTAGAGCAGGAAGCTCAAGACTATTCACTTATTGGCGATAATCTATACAAAAGAGGACGAGATGGATATCTAAGACAGTGCGTTCATGAAAGCGATTATCTTGGCATACTAGAGACTGCACACCAAGGTGTTGCAGGAGGTCATTTTGGACCAGATAGGATCATCAAAGCCATCCTCTTTGCAGGATTATGGTGGCCCACTCTTCACATGGATGCACATACCTATGTTAAGAGATGTGATGTGTGCCAAAGAACTCAGTTTCCTACTCGCAGAGATGAAATGCCATTGAAACCCATGATGGGCGGACGTGCATTTTCTAAGTGGGGTATAGACTTTGTAGGACCCATTAACCCCCCTGCAAAAGGTACACATGCGGAATATATTATTGTTGCCACAGATTATCTTACGAAATGGGTAGAGGCAAAAGCCACAAAAAAGAATGATGCTCACACGACTGCAAAATTCTTATTTGAAAATGTCTTTACAAGATATGGATTGCCTATAGAGTTAGTGAGCGATCGAGGCACTCACTTTCTAAACCAAGTCATTGAATATTTGTTACAGGATTTTATGGTGATTCACAAGAAATCTGCACCATATCATCCTCAGTCCAATGGTCAGGCTGAAAGCACTAACAAGATACTTTGTAACGTACTGACGAAACTCGTGAACAATAAACGTTCAGATTGGGACAAACAGCTACACCACGCTGTTTGGGCATATCGAGTGGCCTACAAGACCGTACTCAATGCAACTCCCTTTCAGATGGTTTTTGGTCAGAATGCAGTGCTTCCTTTGGACTTCTTGATACCGACCCTTAAGGTTGCACAAGAACATCAGTGGACCGGACATGAATTATCAGCGAGAATAATGGACTTGGAACGATTAGGAGAAACCAGGCTGAAAGCAGCAGCAGGAATATACGCTGCGAAGAAGCGACAGAAAGCATATTTTGATGCACATGTGAAAGATAAAGGCCTAAAAGAAGGAGATTTAGTTCTAGTGTATACACTGAAACAGCACGCACGGAAGTTAGAAAAGCGAGGTTATGGACGTATGATCATTAACAGACTCTCGACGAGCGGAGCAGTACAGTTAGCCACCTTAGAAGGAGATATAATGCCTAATTACATTAGTGGCTGTAGAGTCAAGTTATATCAAGAACCTCTTACGGAGGAGATGCTCAGACGACTCACGTTGGCAAAGAAGCGTAAGGAGGAAGAAAATAGAATACGAGCAGAAGCTCAGGCAGAAGCCATAGAACGCATTAAGCGCATGAAGCTAAGAAGACAAGGACTAGGGAGAGAACATTATAACCATCTGGAAACATCACCAAGATATCCCATGGCCATGTGTCAAGTAAAGTCAACCACTCATCCGAGCATAGTGGATAGGAGACCATTCATTACAGTGAGGCTAGCGCACGGTAACCATAGCCAAGAACTCAGGGCTTTGATTGACTCAGGTGCTGCGACTAGTGCGATTAGGTGGTCCCACTATAAGGATTCAGGAATAGAAATGCGGCCAATTGAGGCATACCTCATAGGCCTAGGAGGCATGGAAACCCCTTGCATGGGTGAGGTGGACCTTCCTATCCTCATTAAGGATTTGACGATGACAGCGAAATTACTAGTGTGCCATGATGACGACCTGATAGAACCCCTAATCCTTGGCCAAGATTGGCTATACGATCACTCAATGGACCTAAATCTTAGACAAGGCTCCTTACAGATTGGAACCTTAGAGCAGAAGCGAGTGATACCGCTTGACTTCCCTAACCGCACTCCGCTTGACGGTTGTGACCCTAGACCCTATGAAACGCATGCGACGGAAGACCGGAAGATCTTTAATCCGACCAGTCACGTTACATCTACACCAACCCACTCGGGCTTGGCTATAGACAGTTGTCAGTCAGAAGGACGACAGGAGATCTTCCCTGGGACTTCCTGCAAACTAGAAGAGACAGTTACCCAACAGCAAGGGCAGATGGGCACAATCAGAGGTCAGGTGGGTTGCATCAGCGGCCAAATGAGCACGACACCCTACGGTGCTCATCCTTCCAAGCTTGTTGCGGACTGGCCTAGATTAAAGTTACAAAAGGCATCACTTCCTAATGGGCAGGTCACGCAAGTGTTGGAACTCCCTTCTTTTCCAAAGCAGAGTGTCCATCCGACCTCTCAACCTCAACAACAACAGAGTCAACCGCGACAAAGGAACCCAGACCGACGACAGTATCAGAGGAAACAACATGGAACGCAGTTTAGGCCTCCCAAAGGAAGCGGTACCAGACAAATATGGGTGCCTAAAGGACAAAAAGCACCGAAGGACTCCAACCAAGCAGAGATCAACAAGCAAAAGGCAGAACAGAAACAGAATCGATATCCACCATCCCCTCGACCTTCTTCTACAGGTCCGAGCATCCGACAAATGTGGATCGCCAAGAAGTACCTTACCCATAGACCCACGCCCACGCAGATTTGGGTACCCAAACCATGTATCATAGCTCAACCCATAAGCCATGTAATATATAATCCTCACAAACCTTTTCATCCTTCGATACCACCACACCCGTTACCACCTTTTGCCCCTCAGCAGAAACCCACCACCCATTCAAAAACTCTTAGGAGATGGATACCAAAGCTTGTCCAACCGTCTTCCCCTAACCCGTTGTCTAACTACCCCCCGACTAACATACAACCTTGTACTCAATTACTAACCTTTAAACCTTGTATAAATTCACACACCATCATCACACACCACTCGTAATCTCATCTCATCAAGAAATGTATGCATGATCTGAACCGTATAGGTGTCTAGAGACCTGCACTAGTGCTGCACGAAACATTGCATCCATCACATCACAGCACTTGGCTACACGGGTTACGCATCAGTTATGGAAAGGGATTGCGGTCTCACTTTAATGGGATCATGATTAATTTCCATGCTAATGTGTTAATCTTTTGTAGCAGATCTTTCTCACTAGCGCACCAGCCACCATGCAAACTGACGAAGGAACATCAGGAGCAGGCCCCAGTGTAGCAGCTGTACCACTCAACGTGCTACGAGCAGAGTCCCACCCTACTGCTCCACCGCCGGAATTTCAGGGATTTCCAGGGCCCATGCCTATCGATAACCCCCCTATGGGCTACACCGAAAAGATACACAGGAACTCTCATTGGTTTCAGGGCCTGGCAGGACCCCTCGCGGACGCAGACTTTATATTTGAATCCTCTCTGACTTTTGATGACCGCACGTGGGGAAAGTACCAGTTTTTCTCCAGAGAATTCGAAGCCCTACAAAGCACCCAGGATTTAACTCATGTGTGGGCCAGAGCCGGCTTCACAGAATATTTCAGTGATCCTCTACCCAAACCGGATTTTTATAGGTGCTATTACTTGATCACTACCTTACTGGCATCAGAGAATAAGGACATCCCAGGAACCTTCATCTTGCCTACCCTAGTGGATGATCCACCTTACAAGAGATTTTATCTCTCTAAGGACCTAATCAGAGCAGCCATCAAGATTCATGGAACCCACACTCCCACAGACCGAGAGAGATTGATTCCAGAACCGATGAAACGTGGGGATGTCACGAAGTGGGAAGAGATTTCGGCCATTACACCTGAGCTGTCAAAGCCACTAAGAATTTGCATGCAACATTTCGCATTCCCAGCTCAGGACAGGTTTACCATGCCACACAAAAGAATATGGTTCGGATTATATTTGGCATGTACGGGACCTCAAACAGTTGATCTGGCAAGCTGGATCATAGATCAGATGTACCTGGCACAGCACAGATGGGAGCGTAAAAAAGTGCTTAACGGATGTTGTGCACTCACAAGAATTGTGTATATGTGTTTGGCTTATGACTTGCCCATCGAGCGTGCATTAATAGGAGAGGAATTGAAGGCATTCAAGAGCACAGCGAAGAAAGCTAGGAAGCCCAGTAGGACACGGGCAGGTAAGCGCATGCGAGGCACCATCCCTTGCCTCCAAGTGCCAGAGTCGCCGTCACCACAACCCTCTCCCGAGCGCCCACAGACAGAAGCTGCTCCCACTGTACAACCTATTCGCATACGGTTGTCCAGACCAGTAATTACGGAGGCCACCACGAGTACCGCTGCACCTCAGGCAGCTACCACCACAGAACCCCTCACCACAACTGCAGAAGCTCCCACCACTATTGGCGCGGAAGCGTTTTCTTTCCCGATACCACATATGGAGGCCGACCCCATAAACACGACATTTGATTTTGAGATGCCTGATGCATTCTCAAACGAGTTCCAGTATTCAGAAGCACCACTGTTCTCCCAGGAATATGAACGCCCCAGCTACCCTACTACGCCGCGAGACTTGCCACCGGGACAAGCTGTGTCGGGCTCTGAAGAAGAAAGAACCGAAACAGACGACGATCAAGGCGACGATGAAGCCAGCCAGGGCTCACCCGACGAACAGGCAGAGGGGCAAGGCCAACAAACCGACACGCACGGCGACACCAGCACATATGAAGATGAAACTTTCGAAGCCGCAGCATACACATTGGCCATAAAGAAATTATATCGTACCATGGAGAAAGTCTGGGCACGAAAGAAGTTAACTGAAGAGGAGAGCCAGGCATTAATTGAACAGGAACTCATCTCCGGAGGATTCGAAGACGCCTATATCAGAGGGTTCAGAGAGTTAGTCCAATCAGTAGGCTCCCATGAAGCACTCAGGTTTTTACAAAGAAAGCAACTACCACAGTTTGATCCCCGCCGAGTGCGACTACTCTCAAAACCCGGGGAGTATATTCGTGTACCAACAGGAGCCCAATCTTCAGCACAAGCCAGGGAGGCACGCCTCGCCCCCGAACGTTCAGTAACCGCAGAAACCATTCTTGTAGATTCGCCACCCCGTACCACCATTGTACATACCACTACAATCCTCGAAATAACCTCCACCCCTTCGACTCCTCTTTCACCTCATCTTTCACCAACCCATCCTGTATCACCCGCACACCCACCTGCTTTCCCCACATCCACACCTGTACAAAGCAATATAGCCCCAACCTCTTCCTTACCCATTCATACCACCACGCCCACACCCAACCCTCTGCATCCCTATGTTAACCCCTTCACCCCTTCATCCTTCCCAGCGTTTCCCCCACCTCTAAGACCCCCATTCCCCTTCCTAACCCCACTAACCTTCTCACCAGTCTCACCTCCCCACCCTACCATAACGCCTATTTCCCCGTTTCACCAAGCCGCTCCAACCCTCCCCCCTGTAAACTACTCTACGTTTGTAAATCCCGTATTCACACCTACGCAACCACCCACAATCACACCACTTTTCGCAGTCACAACATTAAACACGTCCAATGGCATGGACATATCACCACCCACCTCACCACCACCCACTCCACTCACAGCACCCTCATATTTAGGCACTTCACAATTTTCCACAATCACCACTGCATCCACAGTCCCAACCCCGCTCCCCATTCCCACTGCATCTACTATCACTGCATCCTCATTTAGCACTTCACTACTACTATCGCCCACCATAGACACAGCATTTCAACACATGTTCGCATGCATGACGCAAGTCCGCGATGAGTTTGCATCACTCGGCACCAACTATCAACAGCTGCAGAAAACGACGAACGACTTACAAACGCAGCTTAATTCGTTATCAATTGAGAACGCCTCACTGAACAGCCGGGTACCAAGAGTTACGAGAGGCTTATCACAAGTTAGAAATAGAAAGTGAGGAAAAAAGCAAAGAGGCCACCGCGGATTTAGATAACCTACTTAGAGCCCAGACTGTCCGCAATGCAACGCTTACTAGGAATATGGGCTTACTAAGAAGACACTTAGCCGCAGCAAAAGAGGAGAACCAGAGACTCCAAGAGCAGAACAGAGAGAACTTGGAGGCGGCTTTAGATCATCCAGAACAGCCACTAAGTCCGAGCAGATTCAAGGCAATCCCATCTGAGTCGATGCGGATGTTGCTAGACGACCATGTTAGATTGCTCGAGGACTATGATCGTATGAACGAGGAACATCAAAAGTTAAAGGAAGATCACAAACTGCTACAGCTCAGAGAACCAGCAACACAACAAGTACATGTAGCAGCGGAATTACCAGCACCTGTGGACCCTGCCCCTGAAGTTTTAGAGGAACTCAACGCACTCCGGGCCCAGGTAACAAATCTTGAATCTAGGATTGCCATCTATGAAGCACCACCAAGGCCAGACTCCCCACCTGAGCTACCAGCTGAGGAAGAAACCGTCACTATCCCGGTGGAGGAGACCTTCGAAGAGGCTTATGAACCGATACCCATCCCAGGCGGACGTGTCACGGCCGAAGGCCAGATGACCTACGAATTACCTACCCCCGCGTGGATGAAGACAGTTGAAGAACTCGGAACGACACACTCGGCCAGAGTAGAGGCACAGCTACATGCCATGGCCATAATTGAAGAGAAAATTTTACAATCACCATTCTTTGCTCAAATGGCCCCGCGACGATACATATCTGGCCATGAGCTTCAGTATAAACCATACTTCATGTTAATGGCAGAATATCAGTTAACCATTGAGAAAGAAACCGGCATGAAACCAACGCATGCCACTCAATTCGAGCCAGAGGACTTGCCACCAAGGGCGCAGAGAGGTGAAATCCTTCAACCAGACTGGCGCAAAGATTTACTGCAAAATTATCCAGAGATGATGAGCACGTGGGTAAAAGCGCCGCTTCACTTAAAATTTAATCCGTGCTGGGGACCAGTACCACGACGCCGCTCTTGGACTGCCTTCGCTATAAAGCTACAAAACAATAAGCAGTGCCAAGACTGGTTGAACTACCCCTACTTCAAGCCACCAGTCGCGTTACCCACAGTAGGCTACATGATGGCGACGATCCGCCACTGGCTCCCTCGATTAAAACCTATGGATGATATTGCCGCGCACATGACTGTCAAAATCTTTGACATGATGCAGATGGTCTTTAAAGTCTTCCGGCGCATCAAGGCTCCCCATGTCAACACCCCGGGCTTTGAGCATGGCAACTTGGATTTAGTCTATGATATGAGCACAACGCCATCGCTACGGGTGTGTTACGCCTGGCACTGCAGGATCAAATATCTACCGGCATGTTACAAGCAAACATTCGAAGAAATGTTCACCACCGGTTTTTGGGAGTACCATTCAGAAGTATTCATAAGCAGGCCCACACACTTATTGCAATTATTCGCCTGTGAACGAATGGTGTACTCCA
>CM035410.1:75848144-75850644 GCA_020310875.1 Ceratopteris richardii
AGAGACCTTCTACACTTCTAAGGTGTCTAATGACACTTACAATATGTAATTCTTCTCTTCATATGCTCTCTCATACTTGCCCCAACATTTTTCTTGTATTTATAGGGAAATATGTAAAAGCTCATAACCATAGAAAAGGTATAAGTGAGTTAACTCTAAATTAATGTACATATGTATACAAGTCTTCATCTTCTGAACATGTACTTTCTTCATGCTTCATAAATTGATGTTTTCTTCAATCCTTGACTTCAATCCTTCATCAAAACTTCAATTGGTGATTGATTTGCACCAACAGCTCCCCCTCAATCATCAACTAATGTTTTCTCTATCTTCTTTATACATGCCATGTCTTTGAATCTCTGTAGCTTTGATCCATCCAAGCTTTTGGTTAGCATATTAGCTATCTGGTCTTTTGTTGAAGTATGTATGACTTCAATCTCCTTATCCATCACCTTCTCTCTTAGAAAGTGATACTGAATCTCAATATGGTTAGTCCTAGCATGAAAAACAGGGTTAGTAGCTAGATATAATGAACTCATGTTATCTCCATGAATAGTGGGTGTACTCTAAATTATGCCAAAACTCTTCATACGAGTCTTTAGCCATATGAATTATATCATCAACATATACGTGTAAATGAACCCATCATCACTTGCTTTGACAAGCAAGATACTATCTGCTTTAGATACTTGAAAACCAAGCTCCTTCAAGAACTTCACAAGTCTATAATTCCATGCCCTTGGGGCCTGCTTCAAATCATACAAAGCTCTCTTGAGCTTACATACATGATCTGGATACCTTTCATCTTTGAATCCTTGTGGTTGCTCCATGAAAACATCATCTAAAATATAACCATTTAGAAAAGCATTCTTCACATCTAATTGACATAATTTCCAAACTTTACACAGCTAATTGAGTGTTCTGATGGTTGTCATCTTTTCCATAGGAATATAGGTCTCATCATAATCTATTCCATATGTCTGAGCAAACCCTTTCACAACAAGTCTAGCTCTATACCTAGAAACACTTCCATCCGCATACCTCTTTGTCTTATAGACCCATTTGCATCCAATGATCTTCTGACTACTTGGTTTAGGAACCAAATCCCATGTCTCATTCTCCATCAATGCATCATACTCTTCCTACATAGATTTCTCCCAATTTTCCTTACCATTTGCCTCTTCATATGTAGAAGGATGTTCATCTGCCTTTACCATATAAGCATAATCTTTAGTAGCCAAAAAAGAACTGTCATAGCTATACTTTGTAGGTTGCCATTTGTGTCTTGATGACCTTCTAAGTTCTCCAGTTTTTGAGGTTTCTAGTTCATCACATTCTGGATCAAACCTTGGCACTTCTTCAACTTCAACCTATACTCCATTGTTCTCTTCTTCATCAAATATTTGAACCGTTGACTTACCTTTCTTCTGATGCACAACTTCTTCATCTCCTGCATAAATATTGATTGTACATGTATACCAAGTACCTTGCTCATCAAATGTAATATCCTTTGACACAAGGAATTGTTTTGTGAATGGACTCCACAACCTATATCCCATCTGCTTATCATCATATCCAATGAACACATACTTTTCAGCTTTAGGTTCCAACTTATGCCTCAATTGAGATGGCACATATGCATAGGCTAAACAACCAAACATTTTGCAATGATCTATGGTAGGTCTCTTACCCCACCATGCCTCATATGGTGTCATACCGTGCAAAGATTTGCATGGTAACCTATTAACCAAATATGTGGCTGTATTTACAGCCTCAACCCACAAATAATTGGGATGATTTTTCTCCTTCATAATGGATCTTGTAAACTCAACAAGAGTTCTATTCCTCCTCCTACACCATTTTGTTGAGGAGAGTACCTGCAAGTAACCTCTCTTTTTATACCTGCATTCCATAAGTAATCATTGAACTCATTATTGAAATACTCTCCCCCTCCATCTGACCTTAGTCGCTTCAACTTTTGACCTGTGATTCTTTCTACATACACACGATAATGCTTGAATGTATTGAATACTTTTGATTTATCTTTGATCACATATATTGTGATCCACCTGGTAGCATCATCAACATAAATCACATAATACCCTGAACCATTTATACTGAAATCCTTTCAAGGTCCCCACACATCTGTGTGTACCAACTCAAGCTTCTCTGAATACATAAAACCATGCTTGGAATAAGATTGCTTATGAGCCTTACCTAATTGACATGCCTCACATCTGTATGTCATATGTTGACCTACAACATTAGGCAATCCAAGCACTGAACCCTTGTTAACCATATCTTTAATACCTCTTCCATTGAAACGTCTAAGCCTTTTGCACCAAAGATCTAACTCAGAGATCTTATGTCCTCCATAAATGAACAAGGCATGACCAACATTACCTTGAATCTTCAATGTGAAGATTCTTCCTTCTTTCTTCCCTCAAACAATTTTTTTATAGCCATTGCTAGGGTCCTCCACAAAAACTCCTTCATTAGT
>CM035410.1:75860644-75863144 GCA_020310875.1 Ceratopteris richardii
TTTGAGATACAGTCAATTTTTTGCATGAATGTATTTTAGTCACCGGCCATGGCTGCGAGTTGCAGATCAAGCTTTCCTGGCTAGTCAGAAGGGCAAAGGAAAATGGAGCTCTTCTACTAGTAAGCAAAAATCTGCAAATGCTGCACATTCTAAGAACCAGGATAAAGATGAGAAGAAATCAGAAAAGCAGAAACTATTTTGTAAGTACTGTAAAGGAAATGATCATATCATAAAGAACTGTCCAAAACTGGCTGCAGAAGAGGCAAAGAAAAAGGAGGCTGGAATGGTTGTTGCAGAAGCCTCTATACCAAAAACAGAGTCTGTAAATCTTGTGCAGGAAGAAGAATGGGCGTTTACTACTGTTTGCAGTTTTGACCCATCTTCTCATGATCAGTGCATGTCTGCAATAGACTTAGATGTTTGGTACTTTGACAGTGGGGCGACCAAACATATTACCTCGCAGCGCAGTTTCTTCTCTTCAGTCGAGTCTGCCCCTACATGGAATAATGTTACATGTGCCAACAACTCCTCTTATCCTGTTATGGGAGTTGGTAAGATCATTTTGACTACTGCTGATGGTAGTTCTTTCACTTTGTTAGATGCTTTATATGTGCCAGGGATCAAAAAGAACCTGTTATCAATTTCTGCATTAGCCAAGATTGGGTTGGTTGTGAAATTTGTTGATGACAGGTGTACAATTCATGATCTCTCAAATGGCAATGTAACTATTGCTTCTGGCATTTTATGTCGTGGGCTGTATAAGCTCATAGACTATGAAAGATCTATAAGTGATTTGGCATGTGCAGTAAATGATTCTCAGGCTATGTCAGATGCAAAGCTTTGGCATGCACGCTTTGGTCATCTGAATTTTGCTAGTTTGCTACGCCTGCAGAAATTTGAAATGGTGTCCTCTTTGCCCAAACTTGAGGCACCTGGAAAACATGTTTGTGAAGGCTCTATTTTGGGCAAAATGCAGCGTTCATCCTTTCCAAAGGATGGTTCAGTTTGGGCTACTCAGAAATTGCAACTTGTACATAGTGATGTCTGTGTCCTATGTAGACACCTTCTTTTGGAAATTACCTTTACTTCGTGACTTTCATTGATGACTTTTCCAGGCATGCATGGATATATCCACTCAAAGGAAAGTCTAAAGTGTTCATGTGATTTAAATAGTTTTTGGTTTTGGCTGAAAATCTATCAGCATGTAAAATGGGCACCCTCCGTTCTGATCGAGGGGGGGAATATATGTCTTCTGATTTTAATGCATTTCTGGCTGAACGTGGGATAAAACACCACTGTACAGTGTTGTATACACCTCAACAAAATGGAGTTGCTGAACGAAAGAATAGGTCACTCATAGAGATGGCGAGGTGCATGGTCAAGAGTCAGGCTTTACCACATACTTTCTGGCTTGAGACTGTCATGTGTGCAGCATATGTACTAAACAGGTGTCCCACTAAAGCGCTGTAGTCTATCACTCCATATGAGGCTTGGCATGACCGTAAGCCATCTGTTGCTCATCTACGTGTTTTTGGTTGTTTGGCATATGCACTAGTGCCTGAACAACATCGTAGAAAATTGGATGATAAGGCAGTAAAATGTATTTTTGTTGGGTATAGTTCTGAAAGTAAAGGCTATTGTCTGTATCATCCACAGACTAAACGCATTCTGGTTAGTCGTGATCTTGTCTTTGGGGAAGATGCTATTCAGCCATTGCTTTCATGTACTAAGGAGACATCTATTAGCTCCAAAGACATGTATGATACTTTGATGCCTCTTTTGACAGGTGGACAGTCTAGTGCTGGTCCTAATGAGGGCAACTTCTCAGCCTTTGCAGGTTTCATATGATGATGCAGATCATTCCATTTCGGATGCAGATTTACAGATGCACTTGTTGATGAGAGAGCTTATATTGAGCAGGCAAAAACTATGCCAAAATGGCTGGTGCAGACTTTGCGTGACAGCAAATCAGATGCACCTTTGTCATATCATACTCGTTGAGGCTCTCATAGTGCCTTCTTTGCATCAGATTGTTATGCTATGGCTGCGTCTAGTCTCTGTGATGAGAATGAGCCTGTTTCTTTTGATGAAGCACAAAATTCAGAAAATTGGATGGCTGCTATGCAATCTGAATATGATGCTATGATGAAGAATGGTACATGGTCTTTATGTGACTTGCCTCCTAGCAAGAATGGTATAAGGCTAGGCTTGTTGCAAAGGATTATGCGTAGGAAAGAGGTATTGATTTTGATGAGACCTTTGCACCTACATGTCGTATGACTACTGTTCGGAGCATTTGTGCACTTGCAGCCCATCATGGTTGGAATGTACATCAATTGGACATTAAAACAGCATTTTTGAATGGTGACTTGCATGAAGAAGTTTATGTTTTTCAGCCCCGTGTCTTTGTGCAGAAAGGGCATGAAAACCAGGTGTGCAGGTTAAAGAAGGCATTATATGGTTTAAAGCAAGGACCACGTGCTTGGTATGAGAAGATACA
>CM035410.1:75870644-75873144 GCA_020310875.1 Ceratopteris richardii
GATTAGCAGCTAGACATAATGAACTCATGTTATCTCCATGAATGATAGGTATGCTCTGTATAATGTCAAAACTCTTCATGAGAGTCTTAAGCCATATCACTTCCTTTGCAGCTTCAACCATGCCTTTGTACTCTGCTTCTGTAGATGACAAAGCAACTGTATGTTGCTTCTTTGAGCACCAAGAGATTAAATTATCTCCCACATAACACATGTATCCATAGGTTGACCTTCTATCATCTGGATTACCTGCCCAATCTGCATCACTATATATTTTGATATTTGTATCTGATGTAAAACCATAATACAAACCCTCTTTGAGTGTACCCTTAATGTACCTCAACACTCTTTGACCTGCAATCCAATGCTCTTTCCTAGGACAATGCATAAATTGAGACAACACCCCAAGTGCATATGATAAATCAGGCCTAGTTAATATAGCATAGATAAGACTACCAACCAAACTCTGATATTGCTTCATGTCCTTGAACTCTTCACCTCCAAATCTGCTTAATTTGTGATTCACCTCCATTGGAGTAGGTGCTACTCTGCAATCATTCATTTTAAACTTGGTTAACAAAGTCTTTCAGTACCTTTCTTGAGTCACATACACTCCATGTTGAGTGTATGAAATCTCCATGCCCAAGAAGTATGACAAATCTCCCAAATCATTGATTTTGAACTCTTTCTCCATTTGCTTCTTTAGGCTTTGTATGCCTTTCTCATCTGTACCTTTAAGAATTATATCATCAACATATATGCATATGTAAATGAACCCATCATCACTTGCTTTGACAAGCAAGCTACCATCTGCTTTAGATACTTGAAATCCAAGTTCTTTTAGGAACTTTACAAGCCTATAGTTCCATGCCCTTGGGGCCTGCTTCAAGCCATATAAAGCTCTCTTGAGCTTACAAACATAATCTGGATATCTTCCATCTCTGAATCCTTGAGGTTGCTCCATGAAAACATCATCTGAAATATAACCATTCAAAAAAGCATTCTTTACATCTAATTGACACAATTTCCAACCTTTGCATGCAGCAATTGCTATAAGTGTTCTGATGGTTGTCATCTTGGCCACTGGACTATAAGTCTCATCATAGTCAATACCATATGTCTGAGCAAACCCTTTCACAACAAGTCTAGCTTTGTACCTAGACACACTTCCATCTGCAAATCTTTTTGTCTTATACACCCACTTGCATCCTTGATATCATTCTCAAAAGTTAGCATATGTCCTAACAATTGATTCAAATCAGGAGTGAAATGATCCAAAGAAAGTTCTGTGGACAAAATAAAAGGTTTCCACTTCTCATCACCTCTTAGTCCTGTGAGAATTTGCCTTACCAATTTATCCTCTTCAATGTCTTCATCCACTTCTCCTAATGCATCTGCAATGTCCTTCATCTTTGTCACATAATCAGATATTGACTGTGAAGCCTTCTTCTTGAAAGTAGTAAATTCTGCCCATAGGGATGCCTTCCTTGACTTTGTAGTGTTTTGGAAATGCTCCTCCAAAGCGTTCCATATTTCACTTGCACTTTCAAGACCTCTAATGTGAGGTAGCAAGTAGTCATTAACTGCCATGTAAATGATACTCCTAGCTTGAGCATCTCTTTTCATCCAATTCTTCAAATCTGACAACTCCTCTCTAGTTGGAACACTAGAATCTCTGAATTGTGGCTTTTCTTCTTCTCCTGTAATGTAGGCTATCGAATATTTGCTCATTAGATGAGCTTCCATCCTCATTGACCATGCAGGATAGTTTTCTCTATCCAATTTCTCTATCTGAAGAGAATCTCCCATCCTTCCTTTACCTGTGTACTGAATTCTTCAATCTTTATAAAGTATAAGATTACCTTTACTTCGAATGACACTCCTTTCATCCTTCTTGATGTCGTATGATCTCCTCCTCAAGCTTTGCCTTCAAGCTTTCATCTTTTAATCCTTCAGATGTTGAATTCTTTGCAACTTCACCAGTCGGGATCCTCCTTTTCTCAAATTTGATGTTTCCTGCTCTGATACCACTGATGGAGAGTATTAATCTCCAAAAGAACAACCTACTCTTGAGTTTAGAGCACCTCTATATCAAGAGTAAGTCAAAACCTTCACCAATTTAAAAGATCAATGACCAAATATCAAATTCTTGAACAAACTGTGAAAAGAAGATTACTCAAAACGTCTGCTGCATATATCTTTCTCATTGACTGAGTAAATGTGTAAAGTTTTTTATGAAATTTTGCACAAGGTGTCATCTAAGAATTGCGCACCTCCTCCAAGTCAAATCACTTCAAAAGATTCAGTAGATCTTGAGAAATCTACTTAGCAAGTTACCTATGTCTAAATCTGCAATTCTGCGAAGTCGATTTGGACACCCCTAACTTCTTAGCTTTCATTCTCCTAATGTCGAACCCATTTGATCAAATCCTTTTAGCTGTAGATAGCTTATCTCTCAACTTAGATTTTGAGCTATCATATGTGTAAAACTTTACACCGTGCA
>CM035410.1:75880644-75886611 GCA_020310875.1 Ceratopteris richardii
TCCTCCAAACCTAGACAATTTATGGTTCACTTCCAAAGGTGTAGGTGCAACCCTGCAATCTTCCATTTTAAATTTGGTTAGCAAATTTTTAAGATACCTTTCTTGGGTCACATATACTCCATGTTGAGTATAAGAGATCTCCATTCCCAAGAAGAATGATAGGTTCCCCAAATCACTGATTTTGAACTCTTTCTCCATCTGCTTCTTGATCATTTGTATCCCCTTATCATCTGTTCCTGTAAGTATTATGTCATCAACATAAATACACACATAAATGAATCCATTTTCACTTGCTTTGACTAGCAAGCTACTATCTGCCTTTGATGCTTGAAATCCAAGATCATTCAAGAATTTTACAAGCCTATAATTCCAAGCCCTTGGGGCTTGCTTCAACCCATACAAAGCTCTCTTGAGCTTACATACATAATTTGGACTCACTTGATCTTTGAACCCATCTGGTTGCTCCATGTAGACTTCATCTGAAATGTAACCATTCAAGAAAGCATTTTTAACATCTAATTGAGACAACTTCCAACCTTTACAAGCAGCAATTGCAATGAGTGTCCTGATAGTTGTCATCTTTGCCACAGGACTATAAGTCTCATCATAGTCCACTCCATATGTCTGTGCATACCCTTTCACAACAAGTCTAGCTTTGTACCTAGACACACTTCCATCTGCAAATCTCTTTGTTTTGTAAACCCACTTACATCCAATAATCTTCTGACTATTAGGTTTAGGAACCAAATCCCATGTTTGATTCTCTATCAATGCATCATACTCTTCTTGCATAGCATCTTCCCAATTCTTCTTCCCTTTGGCCTCTTCATATGTAGAAGGGTCTTCATCTGCTTTTACCAAATAAGCATAATCTTTAGTAGTCAAGAATGAAGTGTCATAGCTATACCTTGTAGGTTGCCATTTGTGCCTAGATGATCTCCTAACTTCTGCACTTCTTGAGGTCTCTGGTTCATCACATTCTGGATCAAACCTTGGCCTCTCTTCAACTTCAATCTGCACTTCATTACTCTCACTTTCATCAAGTAATTGAATCTTTGCTTTACCTTTCCTTTGTTCCACTACTTCTTCATCATCTGCATGTACATTATATTTACCTGCATACCAAGTACCTTGCTCATCAAATGTAACATCCTTAGATACAATAAATTGCTTTGTGGATGGACTCCACAACCTGTATCCCATTTGCTTATCATCATAACCAATGAATACATACTTCTCTGCCTTAGGCTCCAACTTATGCCTCAATTGAGATGGCACATATGCATATGCCAAGCATCCAAATATGCTGCAATGATCCAAGGTAGGTTTCTTACCCCACCAAGCTTCATATGGTGTCATACCCTGCAAAGCTTTACAAGGCAATCTATTAACCAAATATGTAGCTGTATTAACAGCCTCAGCCCACAAATAATTTGGGCAATTCTTCTCTTTCATCATGGACCTTGCAAACTCAACAAGAGTCCTATTTCTTCTTTCTGCTACCCCCATTTTGTTGAGGAGAGTACCTGCAAGTAACTTCTCTCTTTATACCTGCATTCCACAAATAATCATTGAACTCATTTGAAAAATACTCTCCCCCTCCATCTGACCTTAGTCTCTTCAATTTTTGACCTGTAATCCTTTCTGCATATGCATGATAGTGTTTAAATGTATTAAACACTTCTGACTTTTCCTTAATCACATAAATTGTGATCCACCTGGTAGCATCATCAACATATATGACATAATATCTTGAACCATTTATACTAAAGTCCTTTGAAGGACCCCACACATCTGTATGCACCAATTCAAGTCTTTCTGAATACATAAATCCATGCTTGGAATAGGATTGCTTATGAGCCTTACCTAATTGACATGCCTCACATCTGTATGTCATGTGTTGACCTGCAATGTTAGGCATTCCAAGCACTGAATCATTGTTAATCATTTCTTTGATGCCTCTTTCATTAAAGTGTCCAAGTCTTTTGTGCCAAAGATCCAATTCTGACACCTTCTGCTCTCCATATGTGAACATAGCATGTCCAACATTTCCTTGTACCTTCAATGTGAAAAGCCTTCCTTCTTTCTTTCCTGCAATAACTTGTTTATACCCTTGACTAGGGTCTTCAACATAAACTCCATCATTGGTAAACCTTACCTCATAACCTTTTTCCACAATTTGACCTACACTGATCAAATTCTTTGGAATTGTGGGAACATAAAGTACCTTACTCAGAAGAGTGCTCCCATCGTTAGCCTTGACTGAACCAATTGACTTTACCTTATGCTTTGTATTATCACCTGTCTGAACTGTATGATTAATTGCATTATGATCTAGGTCAGTCATCAAAGCAATATTTCCACTTAAATGATTACTACATCCTGAATCAATATAGAACACTCTCATATCCTCATGTGAGGTTTCACATGTATTCATAATGAGAGTCGAATCCTCCTTTTGATCTGATGCATAGTTGTAGTAGGTGTTATTATAAGATTGATTTTGGAAGTTTCTTCCACCACCTCTTCCAAAAGAATTCCTACCACCTCTACCTCTGAAATTTCCTCTCTGAAATCTACCACCTCTTGCTCTTTGATTAAAGCTCTGATAATTACCATTGTTTTGATTATTGTGCCAACAATCATGAGATAGATGATTGGTCTTACCACATATCCAACAAGCTCTTGCATTATCTTTGTTGTTTCTGCCTCTTCCTCTACTTCTGCCATTTCCTCTTCCTCTTATGAAGTTTGCTTGGTTTGATGTACCTTCTTCTTCACCTGATTGTTGCTTTCCTTTGTTGGCTTTCTTCTTGTCTTTAGAATACATTGCATGACCTGCACTATTATCAACATCTCCTTTGACATCATTCTCAAAAGTTAGCATATGACCTAACAATTGATTCAAATCAGGAGTAAAATGATCTAATGAAAGTTCTGTAGATAAAATGAAAGGCTTCCACTTCTCATCTCCTCTTAGCCCTGTAAGTATTTGTCTTACCAATTTGTCTTCTTCAATATCTTCATCAACTGCACCTAAAGAATCTGCAATGTCCTTCATCTTTGTCACATAATCAGAGATTGATTGTGAGGCCTTCTTCTTGAAGGTAGTAAACTCTGCCCATAGTGAAGCCTTCCTTGATTTGGTTGTATTTTGGAAATGCTCTTCCAAAGCATTCCAAATGTCACATGCACTTTCAAGTCCTCTAATGTGAGGAAGCAAATAGTCATTGACTGCCATGTAGATGATGCTTCTTGCTTGAGCATCCTTCTTCATCCAATTCTTCAAATCTGCAAGCTCCTCCCTAGTTGGAACACTAGGATCTCTGAATTCTGGCTTTTCTTCATCTCCTGTGATGTATCCTATCAGATCTTTGCTCATAAGGTGAGCTTCCATCCTCATAGACCATGCAGGATAGTTCTCTCTATCCAATTTTTCAATTTGGAGACTATCTCCCATCTTTACTTCACCTGTAGCTTCAAATCTGTAACCTTTACAGATAATAAATGTACCTTTACTTCGAATGTTGCTCCTTCTGATCCTTTTGATGCTCTTTGTATGTCTTCCTTCAATCTTTCTTCAACCTTTACCCTTCTGCACCTTCAAAATGTAAAGATTTGTACTTCTGCAATAGTCGGAGTCTTCTTCTTCTCAATTTTGACACAACCTGCTCTGATACCACTGATGGAGAGTGTTAATCTCCAAAAGAACTAATTGACCTTGAATTTAGATCACCTCTATATCAAGATCAACTTTAGACTCCACCTAATTTAGAGAATTTTCACCAAATTATCAGAAAATTGATTATTCTGAAAATTTCAGTTTCTTCAGAAAAGTCTGCTGCAGATTAGTCACTCATTGACTAATCAATCCTGTAAAGTTTTTGATAAAACTTTGCACAACACTTCGTCTTAAGGTTGCGCAACTTTGCCAAGTTAAATCTCTCAAAAAGATTAAGTACACACTGAGAAATGTGTGAAACACTTTACCTATGTCTGAAAGTGCTTCTCTGCAATGGCGACTTTGACACCTGCAACTTCTTAGCACTGGTTCTCCCAAAGTAAATCCCGTTTGATCAAGATCTTTTAGCCATAGATAGCTTACCTTCCAACTTAGATTTTAAGCCCTCATTTGTGTAAAACTTTACACTGTAGACTGAGCAATGATCATTTCATTGAAGATGAAATGTGCGCCAGATTTCTCGACTGTTAGAACATTCTTACATATGAATGTTCCTAATCAAAATTCTCACAGTCTGATTACAATTAACCTCTCAAATTCTAGCCATAGATGGATTAGCTATGGACTTAGATACGTGCAAAAGGATTTCTCAAAAGATTAAACACAGAGGGAGCAGAAAGCAAAATATCGGGCGCAAAATTTTTCGATTTCTCAGAAAATTTACATCTAAGTGAGGATGGACAATTCACTCACTCTTCATGTGTCTAATGACACTAATTTCTCTCTTCCTATTCTCAAATCTCTTCTGCTCTACTTGCCCGACATTTTCAAACATATTTATAGATGAATATATACAAGTGTATGACTTAAACAATGGGTATAAGTCAGCTAATGTACATATGTGTAACATATCTTTGAGTTTTTCTGAAAATGTCCTTCCTTTCAACCATCTGACTTTGTTTCCTTCTTGACTCCTTGACTTCATTTCTCCATAATCCTTCAATTGATGATTGTCATGCACAACAGATAGATAGATAGATAGATAGATAGATAGATAGATAGATAGATAGATAGATAGATAGATAGATAGATAGATAGATAGATAGATAGATAGATAGATAGATAGAAAGATAGCTAGATAGATAAATAGATAGATAGATAGATAGATAGATAGATAGATAGATAGATAGATAGATAGATAGATAGGATAGATAGATAGATAGATAGATCGATAGATAGATAGATAGATAGATAGATAGATAGATAGATAGATAGATAGATAGATAGATAGATAGATAGATAGATAGATAGCTAGATAGATAGATAGATAGATAGATAGATAGATAGATAGATAGATGGATAGATAGATAGATAGATAGATAGATACATAGATAGATAGATCAGATAGATAGATAGATAGATAGATAGATAGATAGATAGATAGATAGATAGATAGATAGATAGATAGATAGATAGATAGATAGATAGATAGATAGATAGATAGGTAGATAGATAGATAGATAGATAGACGAGCGAGATAGATATATAGATAGATAGATATAGAGATATTTAGATAGATAGATAGATAGATAGATAATAGATAGAGATTTCGATAGATAGAGAGATAGCTAGATAGATAGACAGACAGATAGATAGATAGATAAATGGATAGATAGATAGATAGATAGATAGATAGATAGATAGATAGATAGATAGATAGATAGAGAAGATAGATACATAGATAGACAGATAGATAGATAGATAGATAGATAGAATAGATTGATAGATAGGATAGATAGATAGATACATAGATAGATAGATAGATAGATAGATAGATACGACTAGATAGATTAGATAGATAGATAGATAGATAGATAGATAGATAGATAGATAGATAGATAGATAGATAGATAGATAGATAGATAGATACATAGATAGATAGATAGATAGATAGATAGATAGATAGATAGATAGATAGATAGATAGATAGATAGATAGATAGATAGATAGATAGATAGATAGATAGATAGATAGATAGATAGATAGGTAGATAGATAGATAGATAGATAGAGAGCGAGATAGATATGATAGATAGATAGATATAGAGATATTTAGATAGATAGATAGATAGATAGCTACATAGATAGAGATTTCGATAGATAGAGAGATAGATAGATAGATAGACAGACAGATAGATAGATAATGATAGATGATAGATAGATAGATAGATAGATAGATAGATAGATAGATAGATAGATAGATAGATAGATAGATAAGATACATAG
>CM035410.1:75906611-75909111 GCA_020310875.1 Ceratopteris richardii
AGAAGAATTGCCCAAATTATTTGTGGGTTGAGGCTGTTAATACAGCTACATATTTGGTTAATAGATTGCCTTGTAAAGCTTTGCAGGGTATGACACCATATGAAGCTTGGTGGGGTAAGAAACCTACCTTGGATCATTGCAGAATATTTGGATGCTTGGCATATGCATATGTGCCATCTCAATTGAGGCATAAGTTGGAGCCTAAGGCAGAAAAGTATGTATTCATTGGTTATGATGATAAGCAAATGGGATACAGGTTGTGGAGTCCATCCACAAAGCAATTTATTGTATCCAAGGATGTTACATTTGATGAGCAAGGTACTTGGTATGCAGGTAAATATAATGTACATGCAGATGATGAAGAAGTAGTGGATCAAAGAAAAGGTAAAGCAAAGATTCAATTACTTGATGAAAGTGAGAGTAATGAAGTGCAGATTGAAGTTGAAGAGAGGCCAAGGTTTGATCCAGAATGTGATGAACCAGAGACCTCAAGAAGTGCAGAAGTTAGGAGATCATCTAGGCACAAATGGCAACCTACAAGGTATAGCTATGACACTTCATTCTTAACTACTAAAGATTATGCTTATTTGGTAAAAGCAGATGAAGACCCTTCTACATATGAAGAGGCCAAAGGGAAGAAGAATTGGGAAGATGCTATGCAAGAGGAGTATGATGCATTGATAGAGAATCAAACATGGGATTTGGTTCCTAAACCTAATAGTCAGAAGATCATTGGTTGTAAGTGGGTTTACAAGACTAAAAGATTTGCAGATGGAAATGTGTCTAGGTACAAAGCTAGACTTGTTGTGAAAGGGTATGCACAGACATATGGAGTGGACTATGATGAGACCTATAGTCCTGTGGCAAAGATGACAACCATCAGGACACTCATAGCAATTGCTGCTTGCAAAGGTTGGAAGCTATCTCAATTAGATGTAAAAAATGCTTTCTTGAATGGTTACATTTCAGATGAAGTCTACATGGAGCAACCAGATGGGTTCAAAGATCAAGTGAGTCCAAACTATGTGTGTAAGCTCAAGAGAGCTTTGTATGGGTTAAAGCAAGCCCCAAGGGCTTGGAATTATAGGCTTGTAAAATTCTTGAATGATCTTGGATTTCAAGCATCAAAGGCAGATAGTAGCTTGCTAGTCAAAGCAAGTGAAGATGGGTTCATTTATGTTTGTATTTATGTTGATGACATAATACTTACAGGAACAGATGATAAGGGAATACAAATGATCAAGAAGCAGATGGAGAAAGAGTTCAAAATCAGTGATTTGGGGAACCTATCATTCTTCTTGGGAATGGAGATCTCTTATACTCAACATGGAGTATATGTGACCCAAGAAAGGTATCTTAAAAATTTGCTAACCAAATTTAAAATGGAAGATTGCAGGGTTGCACCTACACCTTTGGAAGTGAACCATAAATTGTCTAGGTTTGGAGGAGAAGAGTTCAGAGATATGAAACTCTATCAAAGTTTGGTTGGTAGCTTGATTTATGCTACATTGACAAGGCCTGATTTGTCATATGCAGTTGGTGTGCTTTCACAATTCATGCATTGTCCTAGAAAGGAACATTGGATTGTAGGACAAAGAGTACTTAGGTACATCAAGGGTACACTCAAAGAAGGGTTGTACTATGGGTTTACTTCAGATACAAGAATCAAGATATATAGTGATGCAGATTGGGCAGGTAATGTGGATGATAGAAGATCAACACATGGGTACTTGTGCTATGTAGGAGACAAATTGATTTCTTGGTGTTCCAAGAAGCAACACACAGTTGCTTTGTCATCTACAGAAGCAGAATATAAAGGTATGGTGGAAGCTGCAAAGGAGGTAATATGGCTAAAGACACTTTTGAAAGTTTTTGATGTGATTCAGAGTACTCCTATTATTTGTGGAGACAATATGAGTTCATTATACTTGGCAGCTAATCCTGTATTTCATGCTAGAACTAAGCATATTGAAATACAGTATCATTTCCTGAGAGAGAAGGTCATTGAGAAAGAGATTGAAGTCATACACACTCCCACAAAAGATCAAGTTGCAGATATGATGACAAAAAGTCTAGATGGACCAAAACTACAAAGATTCAAGGATATGGCTGGAGTAAAGAAGATAGAGAAGAACCTCAATTAATGATTGAGGGGGAGCTGTTGGTGCATGACAATCATCAATTGAAGAATTATGGAGGAATGAAGACAAGGAGTCAAGAAGAAAACAAAGTCAAGTGATTGAAGGAAGGACATGTTCAGAAAATCCAAAGATATGTACATATATGTACATTAGCTGACTTATATCTTTGTTTAGTCATACACTTGTATATATTCATCTATAAATATGTTGGAAAATGTCGGGCAAAGAGAGTAGAAGAAGATTAGAGAATAGGGAGAGAGAAATTAGTGTCATTAGACACATTGTAAGTGAGTGAATCATCCATCCTCACTAGTATGTAATTTTCTGAAGAAATCGAGAAACTTGCGCCCGATGTTTAG
>CM035410.1:75914111-75919111 GCA_020310875.1 Ceratopteris richardii
AGAACTTTCTTACATATGAATGTTCCTATTCAAATTTCTCTCAGCCTGTTTGCAATTGGACTCTCAAAGTTTAGCCATAGATTGATTAACTATGGACTTAGATTTGTACAAAAGGATTTTTCATAAGATTAACTACAGAAGGAGAATCATAGAAAAGATCAACGCGCAATTCTCTGAAAATTTTCTCTTATCTTAATTCTTCATACATCTGATGGATGATACATACAATGTTCATCATCTACTCATCTATACTTCATCTCATGCTCTCTTATGCTTATAATACGACTATAATCATGTACTTATATATACATACAAGTCCTAATTCGTCATTACTTCAAATACATTGAAGTATATACAGAACTAATGTACATATGATTTAAAGAATTTTGCTATCTGAATCTTCTCTTCATTCCATGAAGTTGTTGTTCAATCTTTTCTTCATCTCTTTACTTCTAGCCTTTATGTAATCACTAATTTTTTATTGTTTTGCTCCAACAGCTCCCCCTCAATCATCAATTGTGATTACCTGCATCTTCTTTATTCCTGCCATATCTTTAAACCTCTGCAACTTTGGTCCATCCAAACTTTTTGTCATCATATCTGCAATTTGATCTTTTGTAGGAGTATGCATGACTTCAATTTCTTTATCAATAACCTTCTCTCTCAAAAAATGATACTGAATTTCAATATGTTTAGTTCTAGCAGGAAACACAGGATTTGCTGCCAAGTATAAAGAGCTCATATTGTCTCCACAAATGATAGGAGTACTCTGAACAACATCAAAACTCTTCATAAGTGTCTTTAGCCATATTACTTCCTTTGCAGCTTCCACCATGCCTTTGTATTCTGCTTCTATGGATGATAGAGCAACTGTATGTTGCTTCTTAGAACACCATGAGATTAGCTTATCTCCCACATAACACAAATATCCATGTGTTGATCTTCTATCATCCAAATTACCTGCCCAATCTGCATCACTGTATATTTTGATTCTTGTATCTGAAGTAAACCCATAGTACAGCCCTTCTTTGAGTGTACCCTTGATATACCCAAGTACTCTTTGTCCTGCAATCCAATGTACCTTTCTAGGACAATGCATGAATTGAGATAGAACTCCAACTGCATATGACAAATCAGGCCTTGTTAATGTAGCATAAATTAAGCTACCCACCAAAGTCTGATAGAGCTTCATATCTTTGAATTCTTCTCCTCCATATTTAGTCAATCTATGATTCACTTCCATTGGAGTTGGTGCTAACCTGCAACCTTCCATTTTAAATTTGGTTAGCAAATTTTTCAGATACCTTTCTTGAGTTACATATACTCCATGTTGAGTATATGAGATCTCCCTTCCTAAGAAGAATGACAAATTTCCCAAATCACTGATTTTAAACTCTTTTTCCATCTCTTTTTTAATCATTTGTATGCCTTTATCATCTGTTCCTGTAAGTATTATGTCATCAACATAAATACAAACATAAATAAATCCATCTTCACTTGCTTTGACTAGCAAGCTACTATTTGCCTTTGATGCTTGAAATCCAAGTTCCTTCAAGAACTTTACAAGCCTATAATTCCATGCCCTTGGTGCCTGCTTCAATCCATACAAAGCTCTTTTGAGCTTACACATATAATTTGGATACACTTGATCTTTGAAACCTTTTGGTTGCTCCATGCAAACTTCATTTGAAATATAACCATTCAAGAAAGCATTTTTAACATCTAATTGAGATAATTTCCAACCTTTGCAAGTAGCAATTGCTATGAGTGCTCTGATGGTTGTCATCTTTGCCACAGGACTATAAGTCTCATCATAGTCCACTCCATATGTCTGTGCATATCCCTTCACAACAAGTCTGGCTTTGTACCTAGAAACACTTCCATCTGCAAATCTTTTTGTTTTGTAAACCCACTTACATCCAATGATTTTCTGGCTATTAGGTTTAGGAACCAAATCCCATGTCTGATTTTCCATCAATGCATCATACTCCTCTTGCATAGCTTCTTCCCAATTTTTCTTCCCTTTGGCTTCATCATATGTAGATGGATCTTCATCTGCTTTTATCATGTAAGCATAATCCTTAGTAGTCAAGAATGAAGTATCATAGCTATACCTTGTAGGTTGCCATTTGTGCCTGGTAGACCTCTTGAGTTCTCCACTCCTTGAGGTTTCTAGTTCATCACACTCTGGATCAAACCTTGGCACTTCTTCACCTTCAACCTGTATTTCATTTTTCTCTTCTTCATCAAATATCTGAACCCTTGTTTTAACTTTCTTCTGATTCATAATATCTTCAACTTTTGCATACACATTAGATGTACCTGCATACCAAGTACCTTGCTCATCAAATGTAACATCCTTGGATACAAGGAATTGTTTTGTGGATGGACTCCACAATCTATAACCCATCTGCTTGTCATCATAACCAATGAATACATACTTCTCTACTTTAGGCTCCAATTTATGCCTCAATTGAGTTGGCACATATGCATATGCCAAGCATCCAAATATTCTGCAATGATCCAAGGTAAGTCTCTTACCCCACCAAGCTTCATATGGTGTCATACCCTGCAAAGCTTTACAAGGCAATCTATTAACCAAACATGTGGCTGTGCTTACAGCCTCAGCCCATAAATAATTTGGACAATTTTTCTCTTTCAACATGGATCTTGCAAATTTAACAAGTATCCTATTTCTTCTTTCTGCTACCCCATTTTGTTGAGGAGAGTACCTGCAAGTAATTTCCCTCTTTATACCTGCATTCCACAAATAATCACTAAACTCATTAGAGAAATACTCTCCCCCTCCATCTGACCTTAACCTCTTCAATTTTTGACCTGTAATTCTTTCTGCATATGCATGATAGTGTTTAAATGTATTAAACACTTCTGATTTATCTTTGATCACATATATTGTGATCCACCTGGTTGCATCATCAACATATATGACATAATATCTTGAACCATTTATACTAAAGTCCTTTGAAGGACCCCACACATCTGTATGTACCAATTCAAGTCTTTCTGAATACATAAAACCATGCTTATTGTATGATTGCTTATGAGCCTTACTTAACTGACATGCTTCACATTTGTATGTCATGTGTTAACCTGCAATGTTAGGCAATCCAAGTACTCAACCATTGTTTATCATTTCTTTAATACCTCTCTCATTAAAGTGTCCAAGTCTTTTGTGCCAAAGATCCAATTCTGACACCTTTTGCTCCCCATATGCAAACATAGCATGTCCAATATTTCCTTGTACCTTTAATGTGAAGAGCCTTCCTTCCTTCTTTCCTGTAACAATCTGTTTATACCCTTGACTAGGGTCTTCAACATAAACTCCATCATTAGTAAACCTTACCTCATATCCCTTTTCCACAATTTGACCTACACTGATCAAATTCTTTGGAATTGTAGGAACATACAGAACCTTACTCAAGAGAGTGCTTCCATCTTTGGCTTTGACTGAACCAATTGACTTTACCTTGTGCTTTGTATTATCACATGTTTGGACTGTATGATTAATTGCATTATAATCTAGATCAGTCATCAAGGCAATGTTTCCACTCAGATGATTGCTACATCCCGAGTCAATGTAAAATACTCTCATGTCTTCATGTGAGGCTTCACATGTTGCATTCATAATAAGAGTCGAATCTTCTTTCTGATCTGATGCATAATTGTAGTAGGTGTTATTATAGTATTGACTTTGGAAGTTTCTTCCTCCACCTCTTCCAAAAGAATTCCTACCACCTCTACCTCTGAAGTTTCCTCTCTGAAATCTACCACCTCTTGCTCTTTGATTAAAGTTCTGACTAAAATTACCATTGCTTTGATTATTATGCCAACAATCATGAGATAGATGATTGGTCTTACCACATATCCAACAAGCTCTGACATTATCTTTGTTATTTCTGCCTCTTCCTCTACTTCTACCACTTCCTCTTCCTCTTAGGAAGTTTGCTTGGCTTGAAGTACCTTCATCTTCACCTAATTGTTGCTTTCCTTTGTTAGCTTTCTTCTTGTCTTTAGAATACATTGCATGACCTGCACTTTTTTCAACATCTCCTTTGATATCATTCTCAAAAGTTAGCATATGTCCTAACAATTGATTCAAATCAGGAGTGAAATGATCTAATGAAAGTTCTGTAGACAAAATAAAAGGCTTCCACTTCTCATCTCCTCTTAGCCCTGTGAGAATTTGTCTTACCAATTTGTCTTCTTCAATATCCTCATCCACTGCACCTAAAGAATCTGCAATATCCTTCATCTTTGTCACATAATCAGATATTGATTGTGAAGCCTTCTTCTTGAAAGTAGTAAACTCTGCCCATAATGAATTTTTCCTTGATTTGGTTGTGTTCTGAAAATGCTCTTCCAAAGCATTCCAAATGTCACTTGCACTTTCAAGTCCTCTAATATAAGGAAGCAAATAATCATTCACTGCCATGTAGATTATGCTCCTTGCTTGAGCATCCTTCTTCATCCAAATCTTTATATCTGCAAGCTCCTCCCTAGTTGGAACACTAGGATCTCTGAATTCTCACTTTTCTTCCTCTCCTGTGATGTATCCCATCAGATCTTTGCTCATAAGATGAGCTTCCATTCTCATTGACCAAGCTGGATAATTCTCTCTATCCAACTTCTCAATTTGGAGACTATCTCCCATCCTTTCTTCACCTGTACTATCAAATCTTTAATCCTTATAAGGAATGAATGTACCTTAGCTTCGAATGTTGCTCCTTCTGATCCTTTGGACAACCTTTATGTGTCTTCCTTCAATCTTTCTTCACACTTTATCCTTTTGATCCTTCGAGATGTAAAGTTTGTATGTCTGCAGCAGTCGGAGTGTTCCTTTCCTCAAATTTGATATAACCTGCTCTAATACCACTGATGGAGAGTGTTAATATCTAAAAGAAACAACTATCCTTGATGTTAGACCACCTCTATATCAACAATAACTTCAGACTCCACTTAATTTTAAAGAACAATCATCA
>CM035410.1:75934111-75936611 GCA_020310875.1 Ceratopteris richardii
TCAAAATTTCTGAATCTTTTGGAGTGATTCGACTTGGAGGAGGTGTGCAATCTTTAGGCGACACCTTGTGCAAAGTTTTATAAAAAACTTTACACATTTGATAAGTCAATGAGAAAGATATGTGCAGCAGACTTTCTGTAGAATCATTCTTTTCACAGATTTTCCAGGAACCTTATAATTGAATGTTGATCCTCCAAATTGGTAAAGTTTTTGACTTACTCTTGATATAGAGGTGCTCTAATTTCAAGAGTAGGTTGTTCTTTTGGAGATTAACACTCTCCATCAGTGGTATCAGAGCAGCAAGCATTAGAATTGAAGGAAGGAGGATCCCGACTGCTGCAGGTGCAAAGAATTCAACATCTGAAGGTTCAAAAGGTGAAAGCTTGAGAAGAAGGTCATACGACACCAAGGAAGCCAGAAGGAGTATTATTCAAAGTAAAGGTACATCTGTTACTCATAAAGTTTAAAGAATTCAATACAGAGGTAAAGAAAAGATGGGAGATTCTCTTCAGATAGAGAATTTGGATAGAGAAAACTATCTTGCATGGTCAATGAGGATGGAAGCTCATCTAATGAGAAAATATTTGATAGGTTATATTACAGGTGAAGAAGAAAAGCCTCAATTCAGAGATCCTAGTGTTCCAACTAGGGAGGAATTGTCAGACTTGAAGAATTGGATGAAGAGAGATGCTCAAGCTAGGAGCATTATCTATATGGAAGTCAATGACTACTTGCTACCTCACATTAGAGGTCTTGAAAGTGCAAGTGATATATGTAATGCTTTGGAGGAGCATTTCCAAAATACCACAAAGTCTAGGAAGGCATCCTTGTGGGCAGAATTTACTACATTCAAGAAGAAGGCCTCTCAATCCATCTCAGATTATGTAACCAGAATGAAGGACATTGCAGATTCATTAGGAGCTGTTGATGAAGACATTGAGGAGGATAAATTGTTAAGGCAAATCCTTACAGGTTTGAGAGGGGATGACAAATGGAAGCCATTCATTTTGTCTACTGAATTATCACTTGATCATTTTACTCATGACTTAAATCAGTTGCTAGGACATATGTTAACCTTTGAGCAGGATGTCAAAGGTGAAGGTGACAAGAGTATAGGTCATGCAATGTACTCAAAGGACAAGAAGAAAAATAGCAAAGGGAAGCAACAAGAAAATGAAGATGAAGGCACAACTAGTCAAGCCAACTTCCTAAGAGGAAGAGGAGGTGGCAAAGGTAGAGGAAGAGGCAGGAATAATAAAGATGGAGTCAAAGCTTGCTGGATTTGTCGTAAGACAAATCATTTAGCTAATGATTGTTGGCATAATAATCAGACTAATGGTGGATATAATCAGAATTTTAATTCAAGAGGAAGAGGTGGCAGAAATCAAAGAGGTAATTTCAGAGGTAGAGGTAGTAGGGGTTACTTTGGAAGAAATGCAGGTAGAGGATTCCAAAGTCAACAATACAAGAATACCTAAAAGTTATGCTTCATATCAGAAGGAGGATTCAACATTGATCATGAATGCAACTTGTGAAAGGCAAAGTGAAGACCAAAGAGTCTTCTACATTGACTCAGGGTGTAGCAATCATCTGAGTGGTAACATAGCATTGATGACTGATTTGGAGAATAAGGTATCTAATCATGTTGTTCAAACAGGTGACAATACAAAGCACAATGTGAAGTCAATTGGATCAGTGAAGGCCAAGGATGGTAGCACCTTATTGAGTAAGGTCTTGTATGTTCCTACAATTCCTAAGAATCCGATAAGTGTAGGACAAATTGTTGAAAAAGGTTATGAAGTTAGATTCACTAATGAAGGAGTATTTGTGGAAGTCCCTAGCAATGGGTATAAACAAATTGTTTCAGGAAAAAAAGAAGGAAGGTTGTTCACATTGAAGATTCAAGGTAATGTTGGTCATGCCTTGTTCACTTATGGAGGACATAAGATCTCTGAGTTAGATCTTTGGCACAAGAGGCTTGGACACTTCAATGAAAGAGGTATCAAAGATATGATTAACAATGGTTCAGTGCTTGGATTGCCTAATGTCGCAGGTCAACATATGACATACAGTTGTGAGGCATGGCAATTAGGTAAGGCTCATAAGCAATCTTATTCCAAGCATGGTTTTATGTATTCACAGAAGCTTGAGTTGGTACACACAGATGTGTGGGGGCCATCAAAGGATTTCAGTATCAATGGTTCAAGGTACTATGTGATTTATGTTGATGATGCTACCTGATGGATCACTATCTATGTGATCAAAGATAAGTCAGAAGTATTCAATACATTCAAACATTATCATGGGTATGTAGAGAGAATTACAGGTCATAAGTTGAAGAGACTAAGGTCAGATGGAGGGGGAGAGTATTTCTCTAATGAGTTCAGTGATTACTTGTGGAATGCAGGTATAAAAAGGGAAATCACTTGCAGGTACTCTCCCCAACAAAATGATGTAGCAGAGAGGAGGAATAGAACTCTTGTTGAGTTTGCAAGATCCA
>CM035410.1:75941611-75964111 GCA_020310875.1 Ceratopteris richardii
TTCAAGTTTTCTGAGCAATTCGATGCCTGACATCGAATCTTGGCTGATAAGTCATTATTTTCATTCTCTGTGTGTTACCTGTTGTTGAATCTTTTAAAATCATGAGGTTTGTGGAGCAACTCGATGCCTGGCATCGAGTTTCAGCATAAAGTCGATGCGTGGCATCGACTTCTAGCATACAAGTGGTCTTCTTCATGTGTGTGTAAAAGAGAGTATTTCTGGTGCAAAAAAAGAGCTTAAAAAAGCTCAAAGTCGATGCCCGGCATCGACCTTGACTGAAATTCGATGCTAGGCATCGAATTTTTTATTTTTAGACACCCAGGATTACTAAAACAGGAAAAAATTCCACTTTTGGAAGGTCATATAGGGTCATCTTGTGAGGGCCATAACTTGAGTTCTAGAGATCCGTTTGATGCATATGATAGCTTGTTGGAAAGCTCTATCTTTTAGTTTGAGCCTATAAAGTTTCATGAAGCAATAATATGTGAGCTAGGAGAAATTAGCAAAATACCAAAGGTATGGCATTTCGGTGACTAGGAATTTCTGTAGAAGCAAAGTTCTCAGTTTAGGCTATCATTTCTCAAAGTTTGGAGTGGCAATGAGTTAATGGTGACCATAGAGGTGTTCTAGTGTCACATTAATTCATTTCTTGTGGTGTTTCATACATCAACAAGTGGTATCAGAGCAGAAAGATTCTTGAGAGCAGAAGACGACAAAGGTACGAGAAGTTTTGTAAAGTTTTTATTAAAGTTTCAAAGGTGAAGCATTTGAAGACACAAGGCATCACAAGATTAGTTTCAAAGTATCCTCATACACAAAGAATTCCAAAAGGTATTATCCTTTATCCTTTAAGCTCACAGGTTGCAGCAGAAGGGAAGGAGTATGGCAGATCATATCTCCATTGACAAACTGGACAAAGATAATTACCCCGCATGGGTAATGAGAATGGAAGCCTTACTTATGAGTAAGGATCTCAATATATATGTTACAGGTGAAGAAGAGAAGCCAGTATTTGAAGATGAAAGCCCACCAAAGAAAGAAGAACTTGATGCTTTAAAGCTTGGCAGAAGAAGGATGCAAGTGCAAAAGCCTACATCTATAATACAATCTTTGATCATTTGCTACCACACATCAGAGGATTGGAATCATCTGAAGATATATGGAATGCATTGGAGTATCATTTCCAAAGCACTACTAAAGCACGGAAAGAAAGTCTATGGTCAGAGTTTACAACATTCAGGAAGAAGCCAAGTCAAACCATTAGTGATTATGTCACTAAGATGAAGGATCTTGCAGATAGTCTTGGATCCATAGATGAAGATGTTGAAGATCACAGATTGATTGCTCAACTACTTGCAGGTTTGAGAGGAGATGAAAGGTGGAAACCTTTTGTCTTATCAACAGAACTTTCATTAAATCATTATGTTCCAGATTTGAACCAGTTGCTTGATTTGATGCTCACATATGAGCAAGACTTGAAGGGAGATGGAGATAAAGGTCAAAGTTCTGCAATGTACATGAAGAATAAGAAGAAAGGAGATAAAGGTAAAGCAAAGGATGAAGAGGAGTCTAGTTCTCAAGCTTATTATGCAAGAGGTAAAGGCACTGGCAGAGGAAGAGCAAGAGGTTTTGGAAGAGGAAGAGGTAATCAAAATAACAACAAAAAGGCTTGTTGGATCTGTGGATTGAGTAATCATTTGGCTCATGACTGTTGGCACAAGCAACAAGGATCAAACCAGAATCAAAACAACAATAGCAGAGGTCGAGGTGGAAGATATCAAAGTAATTTCCAAAGAGGTAGACAAAGTCAAAGAGGAGGCTATGGTAGAGGTGGAGGAAGAAGTTGGGGACAAAATCAATCCTACAACACCACCTACTACAACTATGCAAATGACACACATAATGAAAGTCATACATCATTGATGATGAATTCAATCAGCACATCAGATAAAGAAGATCTAAAGGTATTTTACATTGACTCTGGATGTTCTAATCATTTGTCAGGAAACATAGAATTGATGTCAGAATTGGAAAAAGGTATTTCGAGTCACACAGTTCAAACAGGTGATAATACCAGACATAGTGTACATTCAATTGGAAAGGTGAAATGCAAGAGTGGAGCAGATTTGCTAACCAATGTTTTGTATGTTCCTACAATACCTAAAAACTTGATTAGTGTGGGACAGATAGTTGAAAAAGGTTTTCAAGTCAGGTTTACAAATGAAGGAGTATTTGTTGAAGATCCAGATAATGGATATAATCAGATTGTCTCTGGTAAGAAAGAAGGTAGACTCTTTACTTTAAGAGTGCAAGGGAACATTGGTCAAGCTTTGCTCACACATGGTGAAGCAGTGATTACAGAACTTGATCTCTGGCATAAGAGACTAGGTCATTTCAATGAAAGAGGAATTAAAGCTATGGTTGCTAATCAGTCTGTACTGGGATTACCAAATGTGCAAAGTCAACATATGGTTTATAAATGTGAAGCATGTCAAATGGGTAAAGCACACAGGTTACCGTTTCAGAAGAAAGGATTCAAACATGATGGAGTACTTGAGCTCATTCATACAGATGTATGGGGACCAACAAAAGAAGGATCTATCAGTGGCTCAAGGTATTATGTTCTTTTCATTGATGATGCTACAAGATGGATAACATTATATGTTTTGAAGGAAAGATCACAAGTGTTTGGAGCTTTCAAGAGTTTTCATGCATATGCAGAGAGAGTCACAGGTCAAAAGCTTAAAAGACTGAGGTCTGATGGAGGGGGAGAATACTTCTCCCAAGAGTTCAATGATTATCTTTGGAATGCAGGTATTAAGAGAGAAATAACTTGCAAGTATACACCACAACAAAATGGTGTAGCAGAAAGAAGGAACAGGACTTTGGTTGAGTTTGCTAGAGCTATACTAAAGGAGAAGAATTGTCCAAATTATCTTTGGGCTGAGGCTATAAATACAACCACATATCTTGTGAATAGATTACCATGTGCAGCTCTAAATGGAATGACTCCATATGAAGCTTGGTGGGGTAAGAAACCAACACTAGATCATTGTAGAGTGTTTGGATCAATTGCATATGCTTATGTGCCATCACAACTTAGGCATAAACTTGAACCAAAGGCAGAAAAATATGTGTTCATTGGCTATGATGAAAAGCAGATGGGTTACAGATTGTGGAATCCTCTAACCAAACAATTTATTGTTTCTAGAGATGTTACATTTGATGAACAGAAAAGTTGGTATGCAAATCAAAGTCATACAACTGAAGAATTTGAAGAAGAGGTAAGGAGATGTGAGAAAGGAAAATCAATTGTGCAGGTAAATAGAGATGAAGACTATATGCAAGCAAGTACATCCAGAAGTGGATTAACAAGAAGGAATGAAGAAGCTCCTATATTTGATGAAGAGGTGTATCCAGAAACTTATGGAGAATGTGAACCAAGAAGGTCAAGCAGGACTAGAAGACAACCAGAAAGGTATTCTTATGATACTTCTTACATAACTCAGAAGAACTATGCATATATGGTGAAAGATGATGAAGAACCTCAGAACTATGATGAAGCTAAAGGTAAGAAGCAATGGGAAGAAGCAATGAAGGAAGAATTCAATGCACTAGAGGAGAGCAAGACATGGGAACTTGTTCCTAAACCAAATGGTAAGAAAGTAATTGGAAATAAATGGGTTTATAAAGTGAAGAAGCTTGCAGATGGAAGTATAGCTAGATACAAAGCTAGACTGGTGGTAAAAGGCTATGCCCAAACCTATGGCATAGATTATGATGAGACATTCAGTCCCGTAGCTAAGATGTCAACTATAAGGACAATCATTGCTATTGCAGCTTCAAAAGGATGGACTCTAAGTCAATTGGATATAAAGAATGCATTCTTGAATGGATAAATATCAGATGAGGTATACATGGAACAACCTCAAGGGTTTATAGATTCCAGGTATCCAAATTTTGTTTGCAGGTTGAGAAGAGCATTGTATGGATTGAAGCAAGCTCCAAGAGCTTGGAACTATAGACTAGTGAAGTATCTCAATGAAATTGGATATCAAAGTTCAAAAGCAGATTCAAGTCTACTTATCAAAAGAACAGAGGAAGGTACAATCTACATTTGTATTTATGTAGATGACATTATAATCACAGGTACTTCAGATGAAGGAATCAAGGAGGTAAAGAGATTACTTGAGAAAGAGTTTAAGATCAGTGATCTAGGAAAGTTGTCATACTTTCTTTGAATGGAAGTTACTTATACAGATCATGGCATATATGTGTCACAAGAAAGGTATCTTCTGAACTTGTTGAAGAAGTTTGATATGGAAAATTGCAGAGAAGCTTCAACTCCACTTGAAGTTAATCACAAGCTCAGTAATATGATGGTGTAGACTACAAAGATATGAGGAAGTATCAATCTCTTGTGGGTAGTTTGATTTATGCTACACTAACAAGACTTGATCTTAGTTATGCAGTGGGAGTTTTGTCACAATTCATGCATTGTCCAAAGGACCCACATTGGATCGCAGGTCAAAGAGTTCTCAGATATATCAAAGGAACTATAAAGGAAGGATTATATTATCCTTTTACATCAGATTTGAAGTTGAGAGCCTACAGTGACTCAGACTGGGCAGGTAACCAAGATGACAGAAGATCAACTCATGGTTACATGATATACATTGGTGATAAGCTTGTAAGTTGGTGTTCAAAGAAACAACATACAATAGCATTATCATCAACTGAAGCAGAGTACAAAGGACTTGTGGAAGTAGCTAAGGAAGTCATATGGATTCAGACATTGTTCAAGAGCTTAGGCATTGATCAAGGTACACCTACAATACTTGGAGATAATATGAGTTCACTTTATCTTGCAGCAAATCCAGTATTTCATGCAAGGACAAAGCACATAGAGATACAGTATCATTTTCTCAGAGAAAAGGTAATGGAGAAGGAGATTGAAGTGGAGTACATTTCTACTAAAGATTAGTTAGCAGACATAATGACAAAGAGCTTGGATGGTGTGAAGACCAGCAGATTCAAAAGCATGGCAGGAGTAAAAGAAAAGAAGATGATATGAAGAAACAGGGAATGTCAATTAGTGATTGAGGGGGAGCTGTTGGAGAAACACTCACTAATTAGACATATATTTGAAGGTCAAATCTTAGGAAGAAAACCCCATGCCTATGCGAAGGGACAAATTCACAAATGTATCATATTTGTAAAGTTAGTTCACTTTAGTTCTAGAAGTTTTTTGAAATCACGAGAATACGAAAATCTATATAAGTTAGTTTGTATCAACTGACGCGGAGAGAGAGAGAGAAGAAGTGGAAGAGAGTGATAGAAAGAGAGAAGGAGTTCATTTTATACGATTGAGTATAGTTGGGCTTCTCTGAGTGAGAAAGCATCTGTAAAACTTCTGAGTTTTCATAGCTATGAGAAAGAACTGAGTAAAGTTCTGTGTATGAGTCTCTCTCCATCATCTCCATGCTTGCCTACTGTGTGATGAATTCAAAAGTTCAAGTTTTCTGAGCAATTCGATGCCTGGCATCGAATCTTGGCCGATAAGTCATTATTTTCATTCTCTGTGTGTTACCTGTTGTTGAATCTTTTAAAATCATGAGGTTTGTGGAGCAACTCGATGCCTGGCATCGAGTTTCAGCATAAAGTTGATGCCTGGCATCGACTTCTAGCATACAAGTGGTCTTTTTCATGTGTGTGTAAAAGAGAGTATTTCTGGTGTAGAAAAAGAGCCTAAAAAAGCTTAAAGTCGATGCCCGGCAACAACCTTGACTGAAATTCGATGCTAGGCATCGAATTTTTTATTTTTAGACACCCAGGATTACTAAAACAGGAAAAAATTCCACTTTTGGAAGGTCATATAGGGTCCTCTTGTGAGGGCCATAACTTGAGTTCTAGAGATCCGTTTGATGAATATGATAGCTTGTTGGAAATCTCTACTCTTCTAGTTTCAGGCTATAAAGTTTCATGGAGAAATGATATGTGAGCTAGGAGAAATTAGCAAAATACTGAAGGTATGTCATTTCGGTGACTAGGAATTTGTGTAGAAGCAAAGTTCTCACTTTAGGCTATCATTTCTAAAAGTTTGGAGTGGCAATGAGTTAATGGTGACCATAGAGGTGTTCTAGTGTCAAAATAATTCATTTCTTGTGGTGTTTCATACATCAACAATAGATAGGTAGATAGATAGATAGATAGATAGATAGATAGATAGATAGATAGATAGATAGATAGATAGATAGATAGATAGATAGATATATAGAAAAATAGATAGATAGATAGATAGATAGATAGATAGATAGATAGATAGATAGATAGATAGATAGATAGATAGATAGATAGATAGATAGATAGATAGATAGATAGATAGATAGATAGATAGATGGATAGATAGATAGATAGATAGATAGATAGATAGATAGATAGATAGATAGATAGATCGATCGATCGATCCACAGATAGATAGATAGATAGATAGATAGATAGATAGATAGATAGATAGATAGATAGATAGATAGATAGATAGATAGATAGATAGATAGATAGATAGATAGATAGATAGATAGATAGATAGATAGATAGATAGATAGATAGATAGATAGATAGATAGATGGTCCTATAGCTATCATCACATGATAAGCTTTCAAGAGCATCTCTAATTCTTCAAGCATTGGGGTTGCCAATATTAATCTTGCATGCTGATATTTCTATTGTTGGCTTTGCCTTTGCTGTCGAAGAATTGATTTTTCCCACTTACCAACTCTAACTCTAAGTTGTAATTCTCTATTATGAAGTAATGAGTGAGATTGTGATAATGAATTCATCATTCAATCAAGATTTATTTATTGTATTTTTTTAAATGGTTTGTAGAGTTTAACCCTACAGGTCTTAAGCCCACTAAGCTTCTTGTATGGGTTGAATTTTCTAACCTACTAGTGGAATTATATCCTTAGGTAGGTTTATTAGGGAAAGTGTTGGGAAAACATGAGAGGCATGAACCCTCAATGGGACCCTCAAGTCATAATTGTGAAGAGAGATGGTGGATGCAATCCAAAGATGAGTAGGTGCTGCTACAACCAGCTTCATACCAGCCAACTGAGACTTCAGAGTAGATTAGTAGACCCTTTGAGCTTCCTAAATCCACCAAAATATCAGCCAAGTACTTTGGAACATGTATCCCAAAAGTTTAAGTCAAGACAGACTAGTTGCGAAATGACTAGCTCCCAAAACTTTCTATTTTTGGACATACACCTGCTGGAAAAAATAAACAGTGCTCTCAACCTGGTAGGAATTAGAAAAATTCCTTTTGGGCATAGCAAATAGACTTAGCAAGCTTCCCAATCCAAGTTAAAACACTTCAAATGATGGACTGAGCACTGAGAACAAGTTTCATCAATTTCTGGAACATTCCCACAATTCTCGGGGCTCTGCAGAGATAGACCAGTAAGCAGTAAAATGCAGATATCTCCAAAATTATTAATCCAATGACCTTGAAAATTTATATGCACAAAGTAGACAGTACAAGCTAACCAACTCAAGTTAAATCACTGAAAAAGGTTCAGTAGAACTCGCGATATGACCTTCTGAAGTTACTGCTCTGAGTGAGTATAGCAGAGAACAAAACAGAGAAGTAGATAATAAATGTATAGATTCACATATGATTACAACCACATTGGAAATGAATCTTTGCACAATGGGAGTAGAATGATAGAGCTATGGAGTAAGCTCTTCAATCTCTACAAAATGACATTAAGTGGTCACGTACAAGGCTTGCTAATCGCCTCTTCCTTCTTGCTCTTTTTATAGCTATTCTTGGAGGGAGTTTTGAATTCGAATTCAAATGGATCCACCTAAAAGTGATCCCCAAAGTCAGGACAGATTCCCTGAGCTCGAAAATTCATGATTTTGGTAGTTGGAGCCACGAATTTGCTTTTACATCATGGATGAGGTAAGCCATCCTTTTCCTTTTTTCTTTTTCCATTTACAAGAGATGAAATGTACTCTTTTACAAGAGGTGTTCACATGACTACTCATGTGACTCACAAATGAGGATAATATCAAATATATCAAGCATGTAGGCTTGGGTAAAATGCACCAACAGCTCCGCCTCAATCCTAACATGCTTGGCCTTCAAATAAGTCTTCAATTGTCCTTGATTTCCTGCAAGCCAATCATCAACTTGAATCTACTTAATTTTGTACCATCAAGAGCTTTAGTCAACATGTCGGCACATTGCATATCTGTAGAGACATAGGATAGTTGAATATCCTTGCTCATTAGCTTCTCCCTTACGTAATGGTAGTGGACTTCAATATGCTTGGTTCTAGCATGGTATACCGGATTAGCTGCTAGATGTAGTGAGCTTGTGTTGTCACCAAAAATGTGAGGTGTTGAAGAATGAAGTCCAAGATCTGTGTACAAAGACTTTAACCACATGATTTCTTGAGTTGCATTAGCCAAACCTCTATATTCAGCTTCGGTAGAAGATAATGCCACGGTTGGTTGCTTCTTCGATGACCAAGAAATGATTTTTGAACCTGCAAATGATATATACCCTGATGTGCTTCTTCTATCATCTTTAGATCCGGCCCAATCTGCATCTGAGTAGACCTTTAGCTCAATATCTGAAGTATATGAATAGAACAAACCTTCATGCATGGTCCCCTTTAGGTACTTGAGGACTCGCTTGGCCGCTTCCATATGTGGTCTTCTCGGCTTATGCATAAACTGACTCAATATGCTAACACTATAGCATATATCCACTCTTGTGAGTGTTGCATAGTTCAAACTTCCAACCAAGCTTTGATAGCTTGTGATGTCTTCAATTGGCTCTCCTTCATAAGCACTAAGCTTATGATTTTGCTCCATAGGGTACCTGCACACTTGGTATTTTCCATCTTGAACTTGACGAGCATGTCATGGACATACTTCCTTTGTGTGATGTATATACCTGAATCTGTGTAGATCAACTCCAATCCAAGAAAATAAGTGAGTGGTCCGAGGTCACTTATTTTGAACTCCTCCTTCATTTAACTCTTTACCTGTTTGATTCCTTCAAGATCATTGCCAGTGATAATAATATCATCAACATACATACATAAATAGATCACTTCAGATCCATTCCTCTTTATGAACAAAGAGGTATCCGCCTTGCTAGCTTTGAATCCTTGGTCCTGCAAATAAGTCACCAATCTGAAATTCCAAGCTCTTGGAGCTTGCTTCAATCCATACAAAGCTTTCTTTAGTTTGCATACATAGTTAGGATGATGTGCATCCTCATATCCAGGAGGTTGTGCCATATACACTTCCTCAGAAATCCATCCATTTAAGAAAGCATTCTTTACATCAAGTTGATAAAGATTCCAATTTCTAGATGCAGCAAGACTAATGAGAACCCTAATTGTAGGCATTTTTGCAACAGGAGAGAAAGTCTCCTCATAATCAATACCATGGGTTTGAGCAAACCCTTTAGCAACTAACCTTGCTTTGTGTCTATTTATACTTCCATCTGGATTCCTCTTGATTTTGTATATCCATCGAGATCCGATTATCTTCGTAGATGGCTTGTTAGGTACAAGCTCCCAAGTGTCATTCTCCTTCAAGGCTTCCATTTCTTCATCCATTGCATCTCTCCAAGCTTTCTTGCTTTGTGATTCTTCGAATGTGGTAGGTTCTTCATTGGTTGAATCCTTTGCAATGTAGATTGAGTGCTTGGTGACCAAAGAAGTATCATAACCAAACCTTTCTGGTTTCTTCTTCTCCCTTGAAGACCTTCTAAGTGGTTGATGTGAGCTCTCCGGTCCATATGTAGCATCCTGCATCTTTGCTTTACCTTTGTTCTTCCATAGCTTTAGTCTTTCCAAGTCTTCTAGGTCAATCTCCGAATCACTTTCTTCAATCTGCTTTGGCTCCTTTGGTTGAAGTGATGGAAAGTCTTCATCCAAGTCATACGGCAGCTTCACTTTCCTGTCATCATCAAACCATGATTTGTTTTCATAAAAAATTACATCTCTACTCACAGAAAATCCTTTATTGGTTGGATTGTACAATCTATATCCTTTTTGGTTTTGGTCATAACCAATAAATACGCACTTCTCTGCCTTGGGATCCAATTTCCCTCTTACTTGAGAAGGAATGTGAGCATAGGCTAAGCATCCAAAGATTTTGCAATGCTCTAGACTAGGTCTTCTTCCATTCCACACTTCATATGGAGTGGTTCCATCTAGTGACTTAGATGGTAGTCTATTTATGAGATATGTGGCTGTCGACATAGCCTCTGCCCATAGGTAGTTCGGCAATCCCTTTTCGTTGAGCATGGACCTTGCAGCTTTGACAATAGCTCTGTTCCTCCTCTCTGCTACACCATTGAGTTCGGGTGTATACCTTGTAGTGACTTCCCTTTTAATGCCTCTTTCATACAAGAAGGCATCAAATTCAGAAGAGAAGTATTCTCCTCCACCATCTGATCTAAGTCTTTTCAAAGTCCTACCTGTTTGATTTTCAAAAAGAGCAATATACTTCTTAAAGCAATTAAACACTTCATCCTTGTGCTTCATGAAAAACAGAATGGTCCACCTGCTACAATCATCTATGAAAGACACATAATATCTTGAGCCTGATATAGATGGCTCCTTACTTGGACCCCACACATCTGTGTGCACTAGATCCAAAGGATTTTGATACATATATCCTTTCTTATTGAAAGGTTGTCTATGAGCCTTGCCGAGTTGACAAGCTTCACACTTATAAATCATGTGTTGCCTTGTGATATTAGGCAAACCAAGTACACTTTGGTCCCTGCAAATCTGTTTGAGTGTCCTCTCACCAATGTGAGCAAGCCTTTTGTGCCATATCTCCAACTCTGTTAGAGTTTGAGATCCATAGCTAAACAAAGCTATGTTCTTTGTATCTTCCACTTCAAAAGTGAAAAGCCTTCCTGTCTTTTCTCCTTTGGCAATCCTTCGAAAGCCTTGCCTTGGGTCTTCAACATATGCTCCAAATCGGTTAAATCTAACCTGCAATCCTTTTTCAACAATCTATCCAACACTTATTAAATTTTTGGTAATTGTAGGGACATACAAGACTTTGCTTAAGAGATTCATATTCCCATCTGATGTCTTCACATTACCTATCTTCTCCACTGAGTGCTTTGTATCATCTCTTGTCTGCACTTCATGCTTGTTATGAGGATCTTCCAAATCAGAAAGTAAAGCCACATTTCCTGCTACATGGTTCGAGCATCCCGAATCAATGTAAAATATGTGATCATCATCCTTACCCTTCTTCGCTAATAGATTCATAATCAATAATGAATCTTCTTGACTTTGGTCCTCTGCATAGTTATTGTAATCTCTTCTTCCTCTATGGCCACTTTGATAGTTGTTGTTGTTGTTGTAATTGTTGTTGTAGTAGTTGTTGTTGTTGTAGCCTCCATTGTATCTACCTCTATTTGATCCATAGCCACCTCTATTGAATCCTCTTCCTCTTGAGTTCCTCGGGTTCCTGAAACATTCTTCAATAGTATGGTTAGATAAGCCACATATGTTGCAAGGTTGAGATGATTGGAATCTCCCCCTGCCTTGCTTTCCACCTCTGCCTCTTCCTCTAGCTCTTCCTCTACCGGCAAAGTTTGCTTGGAAAGAGCTTCCTTCATCTTCATTGTTCCTATTCTTTGACTTGTCCTTGACCTTAGCTTTATCAGAATATAAGGCAGAAGTTTGATTACCTCTTGAGGACTCACCACCTTTGCTAATCTTTGCTTCATGAGTGAAGAGTTGGCCCATGAGTGTGTTGAGGTCGGGTACATGCATATCCATGTATAAATCCATGGCTGTTGTGAATGACTCCCACTTGTCGTCTGCTTTGATTCCATTCATGATTTGTCTTATGATTTGCTCCTCTTCAATTAGCTCTCCAATGCTTCCAAGTTGGTCGGAAATCTCCTTCATCTTTGTGACATAATCAGTCACATTTTGCTTCGGGCTTTTCTTCATTGTTGTGAACTCCATCCACAATTGGTTCTTCCTTGCTCGAGTGTTGGAAGAGAAGAAAGAAGCAAGTGCATTCCAGGTTTCTCTTGATGTATTGCATCCCTTGACATGAGGTAAAAGAAAATCAGAGATTGAGTTTAGAATATAGGACCTTGCAAGTGCATCCTTCGAACACCAATTCGAAAGTCCTTCCACTTCTTCATGTGATGGTTGCCCTTTGTTCCTCATGGTTGGCATTGCTTCATCTCCGGATATGAATCCATATAGATTCCTCCCTTGAAGGTAAGTCTCCATCCTTAGAGACCATGCCGAGTAGTTGTTTCGATCCAATTTGTCAATTGTTGATGGAAATCCATCTCCCATGTTCCTTGACTATGCTCTGATACCACTGTGAAGAGAGATGGTGGATGCAATCCAAAGATGAGTAGGTGCTGCTACAACCAGCTTCACACCAGCCAACTGAGACTTCAGAGTTGATTAGTAGACCCTTTGAGCTTCCTAAATCCACCAAAATATCAGCCAAGTACTTTGGAACATGTATCCCAAAAGTTTAAGTCAAGACAGACTAGTTGCGAAATGACTAGCTCCCAAAACTTTCTATTTTTGGACATACACCTGCTGGAAAAAATAAACAGTGCTCTCAACCTGGTAGGAATTAGAAAAATTCCTTTTGGGCATAGCAGATAGACTTAGCAAGCTTCCCAATCCAAGTTAAAACACTTCAAATGATGGACTGAGCACTGAGAACAAGTTTCATCAATTTCTGGAACATTCCCACAATTCTCGGGGCTCTGTAGAGATAGACCAGTAAGCAGTAAAATGCAGATATCTCCAAAAGAATTACTCCAATGACCTTGAAAATTTATATGTACAAAGTAGACAGTACAAGCTATCCAATGCAAGTTAAATCACTGAAAAAGGTTCAGTAGAACGCGAGATATGACCTTCTGAAGTTACTGCTCTGAGTGAGTATAGCAGAGAGCAAAACAGAGAAGTAGATGATAATAAATGTATAGATTCACATATGATTACAACCACATTGGAAATGAATCTTTGCACAATGGGAGTAGAATGATAGAGCTATGGAGTAAGCTCTTCAATCTCTACAAAATGACATGAAGTGGTCACGTACAAGGCTTGCTAATCGCCTCTTCCTTCTTGCTCTTTTTATAGCTATTCTTGGAGGGAGTTTTGAATTCGAATTCAAATGGCTCCACCTAAAAGTGATCTCCAAAGTTAGGAGAGATTCCCTCAGCTCAAAAATTCGTGATTTTGGTAGTTGGAGCCACGAATTTGCTTTTACATCATGGATGAGGTAAGCCATCCTTTTCCTTTTTTCTTTTTCCATTTACAAGAGATAAAATGTACTCATTTACAAGAGGTGTTCACATGACTACTCATGTGACTTACAAATGAGGATAATATCAAATATATCAAGCATGTAGGCTTGGGTAAAATGCACCAACAATAATAGAAGTTGACATACCAAAATTTATTAAAACAATCCCCTTCATTAAATACTTAGCTGGCAAAAATATCCATTAGAAAAGAATCTTGTACAATAACCTCGTGAAACTGCAACTGGTTTGGATACCCAAACTTTATTTTACAAGCTTTTAGATTTCCCAGCAAACTTAACTGACTACCCATTTCTTAGTTTGTAACCATTGTAATGAAGTCATAAGACATCTTGGAAGAAATGATAAAAAGAGAGGAGCGGAAGCTAGGAATACGTATGCACACAGGGTAGCCAAAATAGAGAAGAGTACAATGCTCTAAGAAATTCTAATATGTGCCAATTTTCATGAACGCTTTGCACTATTATCGATAATTATTGTCTTTCTGCACAATTCTCTCTCTCAAAGGTATTGTTCTCAGTATTTCGGTATTTTTTCTATGTTCTGATTGCAAAGTAGGGAATAGAAATGCACTGAATCTATTTCATTGATCCCCATTCCCCAAACCTTTCTTGTCATTTGGTGACCATGATGGGTTGGGGTATTCCTAAAGAATGTTGGGTGATGAAGTTGTAGACATTAAGTGCAATTTCGAGGAGATTCAAGGCTACACATTGCAATGGAGAAGGATCATGCCAACATGGTAAGGTAAAGTGGTTTTCAAAGTATCGAGTAGTAGGCAATATTTGTAATGGTGGAATTGTCTACCTCGCAAAATACTAAGGACTTAGGAGCTGGAGTTTTTGGAATTGATTGCATATCGAAACAAGGATGGGCTTTAGTAAAAATTCACATGAACAAAGCATGCATGCCAAAGCTTTGCATGTTGATTGGATCCCACTGATGCAAGTATGCAGAGATAGAATAGAAATGAAGTCTCACAAAAGCATAAACAAAATAGAGAGAGACAAGAGACTGGACACATGATTGAGTACAATCTCTCCCCACATACTTTGATGGATGAGTCTATCAAAGCATGTGTATTTATAGGTATTACTCATTATGGCTTTAATAGAAGCTACATGAGGGAAGCTCTTCGAAAAGTGTGCATTTATGGAAATCTGCTTTATTTACAAAAATGTGATCTACTATTTTTCCAAATATTAAAGCAATCTATTATCTTTACAAAAATAAATAAAATACTATCTTCTAAATATTCTTCTAAATAACTTCAAAAATATCTAAATAACTCCATGTGCATTCACACCCTCATGAGTCTTCACCTCCTAAATCAAAACACAAATCACATCAAAAACCTCAAGACACCAAAATCCATTTAATATTCCATTATTCCATAAAGTATAACATGCCTCCCAGTTGACGAGCAACTGACATGAGTTGATAAGAATAAAATAGACATGGATGGCCAATCACATGTCCCATCACTGAACAATCATTAGCATGTTCCATGTAAAAATAGATGCATAGAACTCAAAAACTAGAATTTAATGTGATTATTAATGATAAACAGAAATCAAGTGGTCATAAGGTGGAATTATGTCTTATGAGTCCATTGAGATTCTTCAAGTGAGTGATTTTTATATTTAACCAAATACTACAACATACCTTGTGAATAGGTTACCTTGTAAAGCTTTGGATGGAAGAAAATCTTATGAAGCATGGTGGGGTAAGAAACCTACTCTTGATCATTGTAAGGTATTTGGATGTTTAGCATATGCTTATATTCCTTCACAATTGAGACATAAGTTAGAACCCAAAGCAGAGAAGTATGTGTTTATTGGGTATGATGATAGACAGATGGGTTATAGATTGTGGAGTCCATCTACAAAGCAATTTCTTGTTACAAAAGATGTTACATTTGATGAGCAAAGCACATGGTATACAGGTTCAACAAATGAGTATGCAGATGTTGAAGAAATACAAAGGAAAGGGAAGACAAAAGTAAGTGTGTATGAAGAAGATATTGATAATGTTGATTACAAAAATAAATTGCAAGACAATGTTGAAGATGGGCCAAGATTTGATCCAGAATCAAATGTGGCTGAGACTTCAAGAAGCGTAGAGGTTAGAAGGTCTTTGAGAGAAAGAAAAGGACCTATCATGTATAGCTATGATACATCTTTCTTAACAGCAAAAGATTTACTTACATTGTGAAGACAGAGGAGGATCCAATCACATATGAAGAAGCTAAAGGTAAACAGAATTGGGAGAAGGCAATGCAAGAAGAGTTGTTGATATATTTAGGTAGTGATGTGTGTGAACACTCTAGGACCACCAGGGCACTTTTTCCCTCTCTAGGAGGTTTTTCCCCCCGGCTTGTATATATGCCTATTGCCCTAACGGGATACTTATCTTTGTACATTCTCTAGTAATACATTCAGTCTTGTGTGTTGTGCTCGAAGCTTCTTCTTCTTCCTTGTGTTGTTTGCTTGCTTCCACAGACATCAAACTCCAACAATTGGTATAAGAGTAGGTCGTCGCTTCATCTAGGGCGTCATGTACACCTCTCCACTTGTAGTCTCAGAATCACACGAAATCTGGTACGTATACTCAAGGTGTTTCAGATATCAAAACTACTTCGCTCTATGGTGCCGAAATCGAGATCTGAGATCGTTTGACCTCTGAACGCACTATCGCAATGCTTATGTAGGCTATTTCATCTTTTTCTGCCAAAGCTATATACCAGTTCCTTTTCACCAGTATAAGCATCTCAAAGTCTGCTAAAGGTCTAGTGGAATTCGTTTGGATAGTTCTGATCAACTTTTTGAGATACAGTCAATTTTCTGCATCAAGGTATTTTAGTCACCGGCCATGGCAGAAAGCAGTGATGTATTCCGTATGTTGGCTGCTAAGGATAAGTTGGATGGTACCAACTACCCGTTATGGGCTTATATGATATCACATGTATTAGTTGCAAAAGGACTATGGAACATTGTGCAGGGTGTTGAAAGATGTCCTGTTACACCTGTGACTACAGATACTGCAAATACAGGTGCTAGAGTTGATGGAGATGGTGTCGAAGATGATATTGTGTGGATTCTTGTTCGTGCTGCTGTTTCTGCTGCACCTACTATAGAGCAGATTCATTGGGATGGTAGAGATGCCCAAGCACATGCATTCATAGCTTTGTCTATCAAACGTGCCATTATTCCTCACATTCGGTCTTGCAGAATAGCTAAGGATGCTTGGGATACACTTAGCACATTGTACCAAGCTAGGAATGAGGCTCATGTTGCTTACCTCCAAAAATAGTTGGAGAGTGAGCACATGAATGAAGGTGATTCTATGGACAGTTTCCTAACAAAGATCAAAGACTTGAAGGAACAATTGATTTCTGCTGATGAGGTTATACCAGATAGCTCACTTGTGGAGACCGTTTTGAATGGTCTTCCTGATTCGTATCAGAGTTTTGCATCTACTCTTCGGTTGAAGATGAAAGGCAATCCGAATGCCTTATCATTTGAGGAGTTAGTCTCTGTTTTGTTGTAGGAAGATTAGTCTAGGAGAACACATCCATTATGCGAGTTGCAGATCAAGCTTTCTTGGCTAGTTAGAAGGGCAAAGGAAAATGGAGCTCTTCAACTAGTAAGCAGAAATCTGCCAATTCTGCATATTCGAAGAAGGAAGCTAAAGATGAGAAAAAATCAGAAAAGCAAAAATTGTTTTGTAAGTACTGTAAAGAGAATGATCATATCATAAAGAACTGTCCAAAACTGGCTGCTAAAGAGGCAAAGAAAAAGGAGGTTGGAATGGTTGTTGCAGAAGCCTCTACACCAAAAACAGAGTCTACTAATCTTGTGCAGGAAGAAGAATGGGCGTCTACTACTGTCTGTAGTTTTGACCCATCTTCTCATGAGTAGTGCATGTCTGCAGTAGACTCAAATGTTTGGTACTTTGACAGTGGGGCGACCAAACATATTACCTCACCGTGCATTTTTTCTCTTCACTCGAGCCTTCCCCTACAAGGAATACTATTACATGTGCCAACAACTCCTCTTATCCTATTATGGGAGTTGGTAAGATCATTTTGACTACTGCTGATGGTAGTTCTTTCACTTTGTCAGATGCTTTATTTGTGCCAGGGATCAAGAAGAACCTGTTATCAGCTTCTGCATTAGCCAAGATTGGCTTGCTTGTGAAATTTGTTGATGACAGGTGTACAGTTCATGATCTATCAAATGGCGATGTGATTATTGCTTCTGGCATTTTATGTCGTGGGTTGTATAAGCTCATAGACTATGAAAGATCTGCAAATGATTTGGCATGTGCAGTAAATGATTCTCAAGCTATGTCAGATGCAAAGCTTTGGCATGCACGCTTTGGTCATCTGAATTTTGCTAGTTTGCTACGCCTGCAGAAATCTAAAATGGTGTCCTCTTTGCCCAAACTTGAGACACCTGGAAAACATATTTGTGAAGGCTGTATTTTGGGCAAAATGCAGCATTCCTCTTTTCCAAAAGGTGGTTCAGTTCGGGCTACTCAAAAATTGCAGCTTATACATAGTAAAGTCTGTGGTCCTATGCAGACTCCTTCTTTTGGGAATTATCTTTACTTCATGAAATTCATCGATGATTTTTCTAGGCATGCATGGGTATATCCATTGAAGGCAAAGTCTGAAGTGTTCATGTGCTTCAAACAGTTTTTGGTTTTGGTTGAAAATCTTTCAGCATGTAAAATGGGCACCCTCCATTCTGATGGGGGGGAGGGGGGGGATATATGTCTTTTGATTTTAATGCATTTCTGGCTGAACGTGGGATAAAAGACCAGTGTACAGTGTCGTATACACCTCAACAAAATGGAGTTGCTGAATGAAAGAATAGGTCACTAATGGAGATGGCGAGGTGTATGGTTAAGAGTAAGGCTCTACCACATAGTTTTTGGCTTGAGGCTCTCATGTGTGCAGCATATGTACTGAATAGGTGTCCCACTAAAGCACTGCAATCTATCACTCCATATGAGGCTTGGCATGATTGCAAGCCATATGTTGCTCATCTCCGTGTTTTTGGTTGTTTGGCATATGCATTAGTGCCTAAACAACATCGCACAAAATTGGATGATAAAGTAGTAAAATGTATTTTTGTTGGGTATAGTTCTGAAAGTAACGACTATCGTCTGTATCATCCACAGACTAAATGCATTCAGGTTAGCCGTGATTTTGTTTTTGTGGAAGATGCTATTCAACCATTGCTTTCTTGTACTAAGGAGACATTTGTTAGCTCCAAAGACATGTATGATACTTTGATGCCTCTTTTTACAGGTGGACAGTCTACTATTGGTCCTAATGAGGCAACTTTTCAGCCTTTACAGGTTTCACATGATGATGCATATCATTCCATTTCTGATGCAGATTTGCATGATGCACTTGTTGATGAGAGAGCTGATATTGAGGAGGCAAAACCTATGCCAAAATGGATGGTGCAGACTTTGCATAACAACAAATTAGATGCACGTCTATCATATCGTACTCGATCAGGCTCTCATAGTGCCTCTTTTGCATCAGATTGCTATGCTATGGCTGCATCTAGTCTCTATGATGAGAATGAGCCTATTTCATTTGATGAAGCACAAAATTCAGAAAATTGGATGGCTGTTATGCAATCTGAATATGATGCAATAATGAAAAATGGTACTTGGTCTTTATGTGACTTGCTTCCTAGCAAGAAGGTCATTCGCACTAAGTGGGTATACAAGCTGAAGCATAAACCTGATGGTACAGTTGACAGGTATAAGGCTAGGCTTGCTGCAAAGGGTTATCCACAGGAAAGAGGCATTGATTGTGATGAGACCTTTGCGCCTACATACCATATGATTACTGTTCGGAGCATTTGTGCACTTGCATCCAATCATGGTTGGAATGTACATCAGTTGGACATTAAAACAACATTTCTGAATGGTGACTTGCATGAAGAAGTGTATGTTTTTCAGCCCCGCAGTTTTGTTCAAAAAGGGCATGAAAACCAGGTGTGCAGGTTAAAGAAGGCATTATATGGTTTAAAGCAAGCACCACGTGCTTGGTATGAGAAGATACATGCCTATGTGATTGCACAAGGTTTTGAGAACAGTCCAACTGAGAGCACCTTATATGTTAAGAAGCAACTAGAGGGGTTCATGGATTCAATTGGATCAGAGTATGTGTGTAAGCTCAAGAGAGCTTTGTATGATGTGAAGTAGGCTCCAAGAGCATGGAATTATAGGCTTGTTAAGTTCTTGAATGAATGTGGATATCAAGCATCAAAGGGAGATAGTAGCTTGCTAGTGAAGGCAAGTGAAAATGGATATATATACATGTGTATTTATGTTGATGATATTATTGTTACAGGTACATATGCTCAAGGAATCAAGGAGCTTAAGAAACAAGTAGAGAAGGAGTTTAAGATAATTGATTTGGGAAACTTATCTTATTTCTTAGGAATGCAGATTGTGTATACTCAACATGGAGTATATGTTACACAAAAGAGGTACTTGAAGAATCTTCTGGTCAAGTTCAACATGGAAGATTGCAAGCCTTCAACCACACCATTGGAGCTAAATCATAAATTGAATAGATATGGAGGTGAAGAATTTAATGATATGAAGAAATATCAAAGTTTGCTAGGTAGTCTAATCTATGCTACCTTGAGAAGGCTAGACCTACCAAATGCAATAGGTGTGTTATCAGAATTTATGCATTGTCCAAAGAAGACTCATTGGATTGCAGCTCAAAGAGTACTCAGATATACCAAAGGAACTCTGAGTGAAGGTTGGTATGATGGATTTACTTCTGATACAAGAATCAAAGTGTTTAGTGATGCAAATTGGGCAGGTGATTTAGGTGATAAAAGATCTACTCATGGCTATCTCTATTATATTGGAGATTTAGTTTCTTGGTGCTCAAAGAAGCAACATAGAGTTGCTTTTTCATCGATAGAGGCTGAGTATAAAGGAATGGTAGAGGCTGCAAAAGAAGTGATATGGTTAAAGACCTTGTTGAAGAATTTTGGAACTGATCAGAGTACTCCAATTATTTTTGGAGACAATATGAGTTCATTATATTTGGCAGCTAATCTTGTTTTTCATACCAAGACTAAGCACACAGAGATTCAAACTATCATTTCTTGAGGGAAAAGGTACTTGATAAAGAGATTGAAGTATTGTATACTCCAACAAAAGAGCAAGTTGTAGATATGTTGACAAAAACCTTAGATAGACCTAAGCTATAGAGGTTCAAAGAGATGGGAGGAGTAAAGAAGAATGGAATAATTACACTTAGTGATTAAGGGGGAGTTGTTGGAACAAAGCAATCACAAATTGATGATTACAAAGAGCTTGAAGTAAGTCAATGATCAGATTGAAGCTCAAGAATTCATTTGAGAAAGTGAAGAGATCTCAGAAGTGAAGCTTGTATACATATGTACATTATAGGTGGAAATTCTTGTACTATGAGTATAAGTGATCCTTAGGATGATAAGGAGTAATGCATTAGACGTGGAATAAGTCTAGAATCATATGTATATAAGTCAATGATGTAAAGAAATACATGAGAGATTCATTAGAAGCTAAGTGTCAATAAGGTAGATGTGTAGACAGTCATCTTCAAAAATTAGTGACGAGTTTTTCTCTGATTTCTCTCCGCCTGATCATTTGGATCAAGAAATCTTTTGTACACATCTCATCTAAAAGCTAATGAAGCTATGTTCATAGTTTCATGGCCTAATTTCTTTCATGTTGTGAGTATGATCAATAGGAACATGTGTATGTAAAATCTACAGGTAGACCTCTCAGTGTCGCACACTTTTTTGTGTCAATGTTTTGCTTAGATCTCAGTCACTACAACACATTGGTCGTATACCGAGGCTTCTACCAAAGAAATGAACGGGCGCAATTTTGCCCCGACATCGGTGTAAGGGTCGGTGTAGGTGTTGGAAGCAAAGCGCCGGTATAAACGTCAGTATGAGCATTGGTATGAGCATCGGTATGAGCGTTGGTATAAGGGTCGGTATAAGCGACTCTATAAGCGACTCTATAAGCGACAGTATAAGCGATGGTATAAGCCATGGTATGCGCCTGGGCAAAATATTCGGTAAAAGCATCGGTATGTGCCTAGGGATACCGACGCTTATACCATCGCCTATACCAATGACCATATCTGCAAATTCTTTCTTGGGCAGTGTGTTGTCTCTTGCTACAGCAACATTTCCATGCTATTGTGTAGCAAAAGACAATAAATTCTGCCCAAGAAAAACCCAACTATATGTGAGATGTATGATAGGCAACAAAAACATGATTTGATAAAGCAAAACGTACTCTCAAATACAAAAGACATGAGCGAAATGAATCATGAACCATGTACAAAGAAATGAGACACATTGACATGATATTTATAAACAACAACTAGAACACATGTATATGTGTGTATGCATATGTATATACATGTGTATGTGTATATGTATTATGCGTGTATATTTGTATATGTGTAAATATTTGTATGCATGTGTAAAAACCCTAAAACCTTAATCCTAAAGACCTAGACCTAGAAGTACATGTGTATGTGTGTATTCTTGTGTATATATATGTGTACGTGTATATATATATATATATATATATATATATATATATATATATATATATATATATATATATATATATATATATATATATATATATATATATATATATATATATATATATATGTGTGTGTGTGTGTGTGTGTGTGTGTATGTGTGTGTATCTATGTAAAAAACCTAAAATCCTAATCCTGAAGACCTACACCTAAAACATGTATATGTGTGTATTTGTGTATGCATGTGTATATATATGTGTATGTATATATGTATTATGTGTTTATATATGTATAGGTATCTATGCATGTTTGTATATATGTAAAAGCCAAAAACCATAATCCTAAAACCCTAACCCTAAAACATGCATATGTGTGTATGTATATGTCACATGTGTGTATGCATCTCTCTCTCTCTCTCTCTATATATATATATATATGTATATATATATATATATATATATATATACATATACACACGCACACAGACACACACACACATACATATATATATATATATATATATATATATATATATATA